>OX453249.1:21155462-21385462 GCA_949709985.1 Luffia ferchaultella
GTAACGAATACGCTAAAGTAAATTTTTAATTATTGGCTTCAGTACAATAGTAAGAAAGATAAGGTACAATAATAGCTGAATGCCGGGATGCTTAAATTTAAATTAGTTCTAGGCGTCGCGTCGGTATATTTGTGGACATACTGAACATTTTTTTAACCCATGCGAAGGGAAGGCGAATAAACGTGTACAGTTTACAGCGTAGGGTATGTGGAGGTCCCACCCACTAACAACCGCCTAAAGCATAATAGAGACGCGTGTCGTTAGCCCGAAAGCTCCAACAACTTCATCGAAGCGACCAGGAGGCACTCTAGGGTGTCACCGGCGCGAAGATGTCGGGAAACTCCTAAGGGTTACTCGATGCGAAATAATTCCTTTGGCGCGGGCCTCCGGTTAAGATTTACGTTATTAATACAACGTGAAAAGTGTTTCACTGTTTGCTAATTTGAGATGAGGTCAGTAGGAGGTGGGTACGGGGGGCGCAGGAGCACCCCCTCATTGAATCATCATCATCATCAGCCCATTTTTACCCCACTGCGGGGGCTTAGGCCTCCCCCAGGGTGAGGAGAGGGGCTTGGAGCTTAAGTCCACCACGCTGCTCCACTGCGGGTTAAGAACTGTAACAACCGCCATCTATTGACAGCGTCCGGGACCGACTGCTTAACGTGCCCTCCGAAGCACGGTGTCAGTGATATTGTGTACTTAAGTCAGAAAAACTCATTGGTACACGCCCGGATTCGAACCATGGCCCTATGGGGCCTTATAAATTTGAGACAGGTTCGTTGCGCTCTGGGCCATCACGACATTGAATAACGATGGGTAATTCTAAGAACATCAAGTAAGCGATTATGGCATCTGGCCATAACAGTTTGCGTCGCCCAATGAGGAACCGACACGACCCTAAATAAACAGCAGGACAACAAAAAATCTACCTAGGCATGTTTGAAATATTTGAACAGCGTACATTAAAATAAGCATGTAACATATAATTATCTCATTTCACTTCTATGTTTGTTTACAAAATTTATAAGTTCATTATGTTCTTTCCGGGAGCCGACATAAAGAATGATTTGCAGGTAAATTATTCTATAAGCTGGAAATTGATGATAAAACTTAGAATAAATACAACATAAAACTTTAAATTTGCATATCAAAACTTTTATCAAAAATTGTACAGTTCTTTGTACCAGCAACCAAGAAAAATAATCCCTTATCTCGTTTTCGTAACTTTAAGTTTTTCCATTTTATAGGTGTATTAAAAGCAACAGTCTACTTGGCTTGGAAAGTTTAGCAAGCTATCGCAGTTTAAAAAACCTTTAAGATTCAGATTAACACAATACCTCCTGGTATACAAGAAAATTTTCACAATATTCTGAAATTTATATTTTTATAAGACAACATATTTTATTATATTAAAAAACAATGTGTTATTAAAATGGAACATTCCATTGTTCGGACACGTCCAGTAGTGGGGGGATTGGTCTTCCGATGTTTTGTCACTTACAAGAATGGATAGTACTTACCAAAAGGTTCCGGCGTGTCAGTGCCCAGGTCTGCGGCCGCCCCGCCCGCCAGCAGCGCAAACAGCGCCAGCGCGGCGGCCGCCGGCGCGCCCGGCATGCCGCTCAGCGCTCCGCCCTCACATCGCAACTGAACCCCTGCACACACACCATTACATAATAATCTCCAATTAAGAGTAAACAGCACTCAAGTCGCACCGCACCAGCGTGATGGGTTTATATTATGGTTAAAATTCCTCACAACTCGACTGAAGAAGGGCCGGACCATAGTAGAGCTTTGTAAGCCAGATTACGACATAAAGAAACAGTGTACTTAGCAGCAAAATAGTATTTGATTATTTTAAAGAAGTGCTTTCCTTTTTAGTTTATTGGCTAATAAAATCTAGAAAACGCGAATTGTTATGCGACCACCAATCGTAAGCTTTAGTTATAATAATAATAATAATAATAATAATAACACACACAATCACAACAACGTCTAGGTCCCAAACTAAGCATAAGATTGTATTTTGGGTACCAAGCGAAGACACCACATACATATAACAACCAAGACCCGGTGCCAGTATTAATATTCATCATATAAATACTGACCCGACCTGGGATTCGAACCCGGGACCTCCAGCTTCGCAGGCAGGGTCGCTACCCACTAGGCTAAGCGGTCGTCAAATTGAATCAAGTTGAATCAAGTTCAACTAAATTTCAATTTGACAATTGAGTCAAGTCAAATTGAAATTTAGTTGAATCATCGCCAATGGAATTAGTTCTCTGCCAATGAGTCGCCATTATTGGATACTAACCCTTGGATAGTAACACTGCATTGTGCTGAGTGTGCGGATTTATAAAATGCTATAGATATGTCGTAGGAAGATTTGATAATTGAAATTAGGGGTATTAGGGATATTGCAAAAACACAGATAATTAGATAGTGGCGAACACTTTTGCAAATCTTACTGGAAAAAGATAGGGTATTCGCAAAAACGCGAATCGCTCTAGTAACATTGAATATTCTTAAATCTGATTGGCTAGATTTTTGCTTACTAAGCGAATCTTATTTTGATTGGTTTCTAGTTTTACCCTGTGAACTTTAAATTATTAGATCATAGAGTTATGAAGGGCTAGAAATAACAATATCGATTTATAGAAACTTTTACAAATTTACAACATTTAAAACATAAGACTGCTGAGTTGCTCTCAAAAACACAAACAAAACAACTTGCGTGAATGACTAATATTTAAAACGTCAACCAATCAGAGGAGGTCTCGATTTGGGCGCTCCGACCGGCCAATCACCGTTCTTATTTCATAATAAGTAACTTTTCGTTTCGCAGTATTACTAGTGTTTTTGTAAAAACCCTAATGAGAAATGTTTTCACCATTGTCCAATTATCCGTGTTTTTGCAATATCCCTAGGGTTTTTGCGAAAATTCGAATTATCAAATCATACTGCGACAGATATATTGCAAGGTATGGCGTTTCTTAGTAAAACTAATAAACTTTCCTCCGGACTGGAAACTGTACGATTTGGATTGAATGAAAAAAAATTAAAAAAATATTTGTTCTACCAAAATATGTTCGTATTGTTACTGTTTTTGTGACATTGTAATAATATAATATCTTCCTTTAAGGGTGCTCAATTATTATTCTATAAGAATGTTGGCAAACATTTTGTCGCTAACAATTTTACGCTCTACCTGAAGTTCATTCCTGCATTTCGTCTGTAATAAATATTTCAGCAACTCGTTCTTTTAGCAT
Organism: Luffia ferchaultella; assembly: GCA_949709985.1. Classification (NCBI taxonomy): domain Eukaryota; kingdom Metazoa; phylum Arthropoda; class Insecta; order Lepidoptera; family Psychidae; genus Luffia; species Luffia ferchaultella. The sequence goes on from OX453249.1 coordinate 21,158,732, forward strand.
CTCATAAAAACACTAGTCTAAGATAACTCGGTTTTTTTCAAGTTCATAGAATAATGAACTTGTGAACTGAAATTATAATAAAGAACTAAGTATATAATCAATTTTATTATTCTAAGCAGAAAAAAAGCTTTATTCTATATATCAACATGCACTTTTAGGTAAGTAAATTTTAGAAGTAAACACTCTTAATTTTTTTTTTCAAATATGTCTTTCTGTTTATGTACAATATTCATACGCGATTTCTAGTTAACTGACACTGACTTTTAAATTTACTTTTAAGTTATACTTTTGTTATCATTAATGGATTGTAACACACATCACAAATATTAATAAAAATAGGTGGTTTTAATTTTAAGATTAAAAAATGCGAGATTACAAATAAAAAAAAACTTACTTCTCTTGTATCTATGTGTTTATATCCTTTTCAGGGTACACATGCCTTCAAACATAAAAATAAAAAGTTTACCACTACCTGTCCTCTACTGAATAACGATTTTTTAATTACGTTTATTTTTAGATTTTGTCCATGATTTTTTATGTCTTTCTGCGTGAGTCATAGAAAATTACCAGGATGATTATTCACTTCGCTTAACAAGTTACTATAGAGTTCCTTCTAATAGTTCTAATGCTACTCCCAGACCTGCGTTTACCGTCACGAAGCGTTGTCTATTGTCGCGATTAACGCAGATGTAGGAAGCCATTTTCGGCACGTGTTATAATTTATCAGATGTTATATACATTTTGAAAAAGACAACTTACAAACCAGTATAAGTACGAATATTGCAAGTTATTAAAAGCTCGTAAAATCAATAGAGGGGTTAGTGAAAGTTATTGCTCCCTCGTAACGTTGTTCGTATACGTACATAAGAGAAAAAGTAACTTATATTATGTTATCTTTAATCATATGATTTACGTATATATTTTTAATTAAAACGCACAGGCAATAGGACGCAGTTTGTTTCGCGTTATATTTTTCGTGTGACCCACGATAGGGCGTAACTGTCACATGGGAAAGTAGGTACAAATCACAAAAACGACACGCACATTCATGTTGACCGATTGACCGATTGGCCAAGTGGTTAGGACCCTAACTACAGAGCCAAGGATCGCAGGTTCGATTGCCGCGCAAGAAAAAAAAAATTCGTGGCGTGAACATGTCTATTTGTTTCGTGTCTGTGTATAAAAGTGTTTATATATGTATATATTATAAAAGAATATTTAAGTATGTATATCGGTCGTCTAGTATCCCATAATACGAGCATAATACTTGCTTACTTTGGGACTAGATGGCTGTGTGGGAAGTACCAGATATTATTATTACCACGTTTTATTAGCCACGTTTTTTTGGCTGATACAAATTTAGAATGTACGTATATAGTCCGGTCGTGGGACATTAAATTTCATAAAGAAGTTATCACAATTCTAAAATTGTTCGTTTTTGCTGAGTGGATAGATAAAGTGCATGGTGAGCTACTGTCAAAAAGTAAGAAGGTTTAGGGCTGTGCTAAGGGAATGGCTTAGGTTTTTCTTAATATTTCGTGCAACAAGGTGTATATAGAATTAAAGTTTGAAATTTTAATCCTACTACTAATATAAACGCGAAAGTTTGTATGTATAGATGTATGTGTGGATGTTTGTTGCTCTTTCACGCAAAAACTACCAAATGGATTTTAATGAAACTTTACAATAATATAGCTTATACACCATAATAACACATAGGCTATAATTTATAAAGATATTAGCTTTCTGCCAGCGGCTTTGCTCGCGTGGACTAAACAGTTGTACACTGATTTCGAAAATTCTTTCACCTATAGAAAGCTACTTTATCAGCGAGTAACATGGGCAAAAAGAAGAAGGGGTGGTGGAGGGAATGGCTAGGAGAACGTTTCTGTAGTCCACCCGTACGGAGCCGGGTACGACCGCTAGTTGGTTCATCATTAAAACTATCTTAACCTCATGTTGTAAATTTTTTAAATTAAAAACATATGTGATACTTCGAATATATAAAAATTAATAAGACAAAATCTTTCAACAAAATTTTAAAACTTCTGAAATTATATTTTGAGACTTTCGGTAGTTACTCAAATCTGTTGGATTAAGTTTAGAAAGTCAAGTGGTATGCTTCTACTACAATGTCATTTTTCTTTCGTAAGATAGACAATAATGAGTATGAAATTGATAATTTCGCCGGGCGCAGGCTGGTGTGAAAAAATACCATGCTGTTAGAAGAATTAATGTAGGTATATCAAGCCAGAAAACTAGACACTCAAGAGACCATACTAAAGGTTGCTGAAACTCTTAAAAATTATTCTAGCGAACGAGTCAGTTGATATATTATTTGCCTTATGTACAGTACAGTCACGCGAAGAAGTGCCTTGAAATTATAAGATAAAAGATTAAGTATCTACTTTTTTACGTCGTGTTGTAAATTTTTTAGAAAGATAACACACGTGTCACTACGAAAATCTAAAAATTACTCTTTTGTCATTCAACAAAATTTCTAAAATTACATTTTAAGACTTTCGGTGGTTACTCAAATCTGTTAGGTAAAGTTTCGAAAGTCAAGTAGTGTGCTTATATTATAATTTCATTTTTTTCCCATAACATATGAAATAATATACAAATAATAAAATAAATAATAACGAATAAAAGTTGATAAGTCGCTCTTATATGGCCTTATCAAAGCACTTGATTATCACACGAAAAATTAAAAACATATAGATTGTGGGTTTTGTTTAAATTACGGATAAATTTGATTAGTGTGGCTGCGAGCGAAACAGAGTATGTAGGGACTTATCGTGTCATTGTGCCTACATTACGGCCCACGCGTGGCACCGTAATTCTTATTTTTTATGATTCGGTACGATTCGTGGTCTGACAAAAAATCTATTTGAAGTCCTAGTATAGAGGCAATGGTATTTCTAAATAAAACAACATATACGCACTTTAATAAATCATCATCATCATCAGCCCATTTTACCCCACTGCAGGGGCTTAGGCCTCCCCCACGGTGACGAGGGGGGTTTGGAGCTTAAATCCACCACGCTACACCACTGCGGGTTGGGGATTGTAACGACCGCCATCTATTGACAGCGTCCGGGACGGACTGCTTAACGTGCTCTCCGGGGCACGGAGTCAGTGATAGTTAATGTACTTAAGTCAGGAAAACTCATTGGTATACGCCCGGATTCGAACCATGGCCCTATGGCCTTATAAATTTGAGACAGGTTCGTTGCGCTCTGGGCTATCACGACACTTAAATCAATATCAGTCTATATATTTTTATGAATTACTTAATGTTTAATTTATTCTGTTTATTCGTGCAACCCAGCACGTACAAAAAAATTATATAAACATGCTGTAGCACCTATCATTGATAACCAACCGTAGATACATAAAACAATTATTTTTCATGTTAAAGAGCTATGAGGTATTCTGTAGTTATGGCTTCTAATGACACAGTATACCTAAAACTGAAATAGATAAATTACACTAGTGAGCAAATCATAATCATAAGCAAATATAAAAATACCAATGTAAAAAAGCAACTAGGCCTTTGTGTTTATTACTGTATAAGAATGTTCATTATTTTTGAAAACACTCATATAGAAAACATACACCCTTTTTAATTTTATAATACAAAGGAATAATAATAATAACCAAAGCATAGTCAATTCTGTCAAATTTATTTACTCTATGGTCAATTAAGACTTTGAAGTAACCGCAACTTTTCGCTTGTAGGAAAAATACAGTCATCTGCAAAAGTGCTAAAAGTACTTATTAAGATAAAATTATTTATTTTGCATCCCGTTTGTACAATCAGGCATTGCTTTGCAAGGTGTACCTTAAAAATGAGTAACACCAATATATCGCTACAAATAATTAATTATGGATATTACTCAATAATATTTTATTTATGTTAAAAGTTAGCTACATTGGGCATAATAATAAACTTAGAAATACGAATAATATAATAATAAAACTAGCACGAGCGCTATTTAGCTCACCTCACCCAACCATTTAGCGGCAAATGATTATTGGTTATATATGTTTACTTAATTAAACTAAGAGTAATCTCACTGCAAATTAATCATTGTAAATTTTCTCTATTCGCTGACGATCTAAAAATTTATAAAACCATACATTCCTTTAGAGACGTGGAACTTATTCAGGAAGATCTCAGCAATATTCAGAATTGGTGTGTTTCCAATCTTATGATCCTGAACACAAGCAAATGTTTTCACATTAGATACACGAGAAAAAAGAGGCCTTTAGACTCCACCTACAACATAAACAACATTGATCTGGCAAAAGTAAACGAGATACGTGATCTCGGTGTTGTAATGGATAGCCAGTTGAAGTTCACTGCTCAGATAGATGCTGTCGTTAAAAAAGCGGCACAAATGCTTGGGTTTTTGAAACGGAATTCCAAAGAATTTCAACAGACAAAAACCAGAATGCTTCTTTACAATTCACTAGTCCGAAGTCACTTAGAATTTGCGAGCATAGCATGGAATCCGCAATACGCTATACACTCACAACGGATAGAGAGTATACAGCGTGCCTTCACTAGATATCTTGCATTCACCTCTCAAGGTATCTCACACAGGTCCTCTTACAATCAACGGTTAAACTTTTTCCAAATGAATACCTTACGTGACCGTCGGATACTTCAAGATTTAATGTTTTTGCACAAAGTAATTAATCATAAATTGAATTGTAAGGAACTAACTGAACAAATTAAGTTGTCAGTCTCCTATAATTTCCCAAGACAACCTATAACAAAAATATTCCATGTCCCTCCCTCTAGAACAAATCTCGGCTCACATTCCCCACTTGCTAGAATATCAATGGAGTACAATACTATTAACGCAAAAACACAAGACATTGATATTTTTCATGATTCACTGTTCAATTTCAAAACTAAACTATTTCATTCATTTAAATAAATTGTTTCCTACGTTATATTCAGTCAGTGTTCCAAAGAGTTTGTGAAATGCAATAATATTTAACAATATTGATTTTGTTGTCTTATATAAGTGTTGTGTATATCTATAATTGACATGCATATTAGAAATAAGTCTGAATCATACTTTTTTATAAGCGTTTAATATAGCATGTTGTTGATGTACCTAAGTAAATAAATAAATAAAGAGTAGGACACAACCAGCATGCCGAAATGAATACCCGCTAGAGCGCTGCGGTTAGTAAGCTGATTTGTTGAAATAGCAGCTGCCAGCTATCTTAGTAGTGTTTGAAGACTTCAAGATTACAAGAATAACTTTTTCATATTTTTAAAAAACTTTTAGTTGAACAAGCATATATTAAGCGCCGGCGCGACACTTGGAGGAGCGCACAATGTCCACACACTAACCCGCACCCCGCATCATTCGTGTGTTCGTGAAATTTAAACAAAATCCACAAACTGTATGTTTCAAATTTTTCGTGTGATAATCAAGTGCTTTGTAAGTGCCACATAACAGGGAATCAACTATTATTCATTATTGTGAAAGAAAAATGGAATTGTAGTAGAAGCATACTACTTGACTTTCTAATCTTAACCAAACAGATTTGTGTAACAACCGAACGTTTTAAAATGTAATTTTAGAAATTTTGTTGAATGACAAAAGAGTAATTTTTAGATTTTTGTAGTGACACGTGTGTTATCTTTCTAAAAAATTTACAACACGACGTAAAAAAGTAGGTACTTAATCTTTTATCTTATAATTTCAAGGCGCTCCTGCGCGTAACTGTACTGTACATAAGGCAAATAATATATCAACTGACTCGTTGGCTAGAATTATTTTATGAGTATCAGCAGCCTTTAGTATGGTCTCTTGAGTGTCTAGTTTTCTGTCTTGATATACACCAATTCTTCTATTAGCATGGTATTTTTGCACACCAGCCTGCGCCCGGCGAACTTATCAATTTTATATTCATTATTGCGTATCTTACGAAAGAAAAATGAAATTGTAGTAGAAGCATACCACTTGACTTTCTGAACTTAATCCAACAGATTTGAGTAACTAGGTACCGAAAGTCTCAAAATATAACATCAGATGTTATAAAATTTTTTTGAAAATTTTTAAATTTTCGTAGTATCCCTTATGTTATCTTTCTAAAAATTTTACAACGTGAGGTTAAGATAGTTTTAATTATGAACCCATAAAAATTTCAAATTTAAATCTTATATACAGGGTGTTACACGAAATATTAAGAAATACCTAGCCATGCCCTTAGCACAGCCCTAAAACTTCTAACTTTTTGACAATAGCTCACAATACACTTTATCTATCCACTCACCAAAAACGAACTACTTTAGAATTGTCAAAACTTTTTTATGAAATATAATGTCCCACGACCAGACTTATTTTCTGAAATTTCCGTAGTATTCCTTATGTTATCTTTCTAAAAATTTTACAATATGAGGATAAGATAGTTCTAAATAAGAACCAATCAAAATTTCAAATTTTTATTCTATATACAGCGTGTTACACGAAATATTAAGAAATACCTAGTTACACCCTTAGCACAGCCCTAAAACTTCTAACTTTTTGACATTAGCTCACAATGCACTTTATCTATCCATTCATAAAAAACGAACAGCCTTAGAAGTATCAAAACTGTTTTATGACATTTAATGTTCCACAACCAGACCGTTATTTTTTTCAAATTTTCATAGTATCCCTTATGTTATCTTTCTAAAAATTTTACAATATGAGGATAAGATAGTTCTAAATAAGAACCAATCAAAATTTCAAATTTTTATTCTATATACAGCGTGTTACACGAAATATTAAGAAATACCTAGCCATGCCCTTAGCACAGCCCTAAAACTTCTAACTTTTTGACAATAGCTCACAATGCACTTTATCTATCCACTAACCAAAAACGAAGATCCTTGGAATTTTTTTCTGGCTACGCGACTATTAGACTAAGGGTTGTTATTAGTACATGAAATACAGTCATATTTATTTTTTTTATAATGTGATTAAAAATATGAATAGGTAATAAAAAACTATTTACAGATGTGCGTGAATGCTGCAACAATTTTCTGAGATGTCTTTTTCTCGGAGTGTGGTCAGTTAGAGTAGCTTTTATTTTAGAAGAATAATGTTTAAAAGAAGTGGATGGACATTCTTTCCCCGTTTACTCTCCTTTTGAAACTGTTTCGCCAGTCAATTGTACGTCTTGATTGTGTATTTTCTTGCAGAATATGTTTTGGGTGTACTTGTCTGGGTTTGCGTTGACAACGTAGAAGTAATTGGCAAGTTTAATGTAGGAATCGCCATTTTTTTTAAGTTTCTCTTTGAGAGCATATTTTTTTCAAGGTGTAAGCTATATAGGTAAATATTTGTTTTTCAAAGTTGTTTCATTCTTCCCTATCAAATCTTGTCTTTTACATGCTTGTATCCACAGACGGCGCCTATTAATAACACATTATACAGATTAATCTGATTTTCAGAATTGTTATTAGGTATTTCGATTTTAAGAAGCGGTGACTAAAAAAACCTTGCTATACTTACAAATCAAATAACAAAGTTTTACAACATTTCTAATTACTTTTGAAGAAAATAGATATATACCTACTACTGAAGTATATAGGCACTTTAGCTTTAGCAGATGTTTAACAATGAGCTAATAGGCTCAACCATGGCTCAACCAATCAGAACGATTACTAAACATTACTAAACTAATAAACCGTCCTAAGGCTCTCGTAAAACGACAGTCCGTTATTGTTCACATTAACTAGGTAAAGTCTTAATTTTATTATTTTGCACGCACCTTAAGCCATCGACATTTAAAACAAAAAAGTACCTACTTCTACAAAATTAATCTACAATTACAATGGTTCATAAAATCAGATTGATTTTGTAGACAGTCGACCGCGAATGGAACACTGCCTGGTTCGTCAAATCTTTTATAAGATGTTAGAATTTATTACAATTATCGTGCAATTATCTTATTATTCGATTTGTATGGTAACGCAAGATTTACATAAAGTATCCGAATTTCAATAAAAATATTATTAATTTGTTTAATTAGAATACAGGGGATGTAAAATATCTTAAGGGAAAATTAGCGTAAAGGTTTACCTCTCTTCCGTTAAGGGAAGTTGAAATAATCGTAGATTTTTGTTCTTATATGAAGTAGAATGACATCCATCTGATCTATCCACCACACAAGTACAAAAAACCATTTTCTTTTCGGAAATAATATAAACACGCGATACAATTATTTTTGACACGACTGATCTTTATTACCGTTTCGTCATACTGCGCGTCTTAGCGCTGCGGCCCGGTAAGCCCCGCAGGCAACGCGGTGGCGAGACGCGGGCGCCTCTCGCTCCTCACGCCCCCCATGATTGCCCTTGGGCGACACGACGCGACGGACGACGCTCAAGCGCGCCAACTGTTAATACCTACATAAAAACTGTGGTTTCGGTAAGCAGAAGTAATAATTTTTGTTGTATTTGTTTAAACTGTACCAACTTCTTAAGGATGTCTTGTGGCTTGTGACTAAGCATCTCAAGTTTGATACGAGTAAAAAGGGTTAAGGTTTCGACCCCCGTCATAGATGTACTGAAAAATAAGTTTAGTTAGTTACCTACAAAACGTTAACTCAAAAAAACCTGGCCAACTGCCAAGTTTTTGGATAAGCATATACGGATTCAAGGACTTACAACGAGGTAAAAATAATACATTGGAGTACCTACACAGAATTTAATCAATCAATTCGTTCAACCTTCAGCCAGACGCAATGTCTGAAAGGGATAAGTCCCGATCCCTATACACCAAAGGGAATGTAGATAAAGAACGGGTTGTAAGTTTGTACTAAAATATTGTAGAGGCGGCATAAACGTGAAATCCTGTTGAATGAAAGACGCTTTTAATCTAGCGCCAACCGCCATCACCATTGGGCAAGTCATGAATTACGGTAAATCATGGTGAGCTATTACTCGGATGTTGCTAAAGTCGCTCAATTTCATAATTTGGTGCTACAGCCTATGCAATAGGGGCAATAACACCGCCTGTTCATGTTTATTGGTTCAAGCGGTTTTTATTCTTTTAAATTGATCTAAAAACATTAATAAGGGTTCAAGATGAACTCCCATTCCAACTAACTGGTCAATTTGAATGGAAATGAAACGTTCAAGGTGAAATTTAATTATTTCGGACTTTTCATTACTATTTTATCACGTTTTTATTAACTCGCTTTCTTGTCTGTCTGAAATTATATGTTTATGGACTGATTTATAACGAGCGATGTAACATGGATCGTTTACACGGGTCAAACTCATAACATGACTTACACTGAGAAAGTTGATGGTCACCATTGGCTTTTTTATACCCGGTGTTCGTCTGAACGTAGTCTAAACTTATAGCGCATAGCGTAGAACTTATCGAACTAAACAAACAGTTCCAGGTGAGCAGATGGTGCAAACCAATGGTTACCAAGAAAAACATGTTTAAAATTGAACTACGTTCAGCTGAATAGCCCAAATAGTATACCGATTGTTCGGCTGAATGTAGTCCAAACTTATAGAGCGTTTAGAGCTGAGCACATAGCGCATGCTAACGGTTACCGAGATGAATATGTTTTTTTTATTTTTGTTTAGTTCGATAGGCTCTACACGCTTTATAAAATTGGACTACGTTCAGCCGAACACCCAGGTATTTGATGAAGCAGTCGTAATGTAGCCGACTATAACTTCTTCAGATCCAGTGAATTAATAACAGCTTGGATCAAAAGCCGAGAAATTTGAAAAATGATGATAAAATTAGCAGAAAAACAGCCCCAACTGCATAGGCAACCAATTTTTACATATTCCTTCACGATAACTAAGACATCGTGCTGCAAATGAAACCGTTCCGATGCTACAGAAGTTACACTTAGGAAATCTGCTTCATTAGTCTCGTACTGTCCATATTTAGTTTCTACCAATTAGATACATTTCTTTCGGCAATTTAAAAATTTTCTCCATGGAAAAAATACTAGTCCCCGAGAAGCAGTGAAAACACGCTGTACGAACTCTGTTGAGTCTTATCGCAAAGGGATTCATGATCTCCCTATTAGATAGCAGAAATGCATAGAAAATGTGTGTAATTATTTTAATTTAAATACTCTATTCAAAAAATGTACTAGATATTTTTGTTTCTAATTTCTAGTTTTAATTTTTCCTGTATTCATGCTCGAACCCTTAATATTATAAGGTCGGTGTCCAAATACCTATCCGAGGACAAAATCTTAATCAAACATTAACAAAGGTACAATACGATTTGGATCTACAAAAGCTGTACCTCTACAAAGCTGTACTTCTTACAATTGAATAAACACTATCGGTTCCAGAAGCTTAATAGTTTATCGAAACCAAGCTTACGACAGGCCGCAACATCGCCAGTAGTCCGATAGACTTTGACCTATTTGAGATCGCTAAAACTATATAGGTCGTATACTTATTTCTATGTAGCCTTTTAGCGAACTCAACGTTCGTAAAAGCGCTACGTCGTATTTCTCTTGTATTATAATGATTGTTTCCCGTTGCGTATTGTGAATTACTTAATGGATTCCAAAGAAGGTTTAGGTAGCTATATCAAATGCTCTGTTTAGATATTTAAAGCGCTAACGGGTCTTTTAGTTCAACAAAAAAATATAGTATGTATTAGCAAATAGCCAACGTATATTCGACGTATCTAACGTGTTTTTTTATTCATGCGTACGTCATCGTATCTAATGTGCTTCTTAATCATATGTACGTTATAATGTTTATTTTACTCCCGAAAGTTACCGTTAAGTAGACCTCTGCCAACGTTTGGATATCAAATTAAGGGCCATGAATGTTTTTTTTTTAATTGTCGAATAGGAAAAATCTAGCAGTTAGTCTTGATCCGTATCTTGAATGATTTTCTTTGTACCTTTCAGAATAGTACGTTTTTTAGGATTGCTGTTAATAAAAAAATTCATTCGGTACTCCTATTCCTATTTTAAATGGCTCTTAGAACACCGTTAATATTATTCTTAAACATTAAGTTTTCCATGAAGTATAAAAAAAATGAGCCTTTGGTATCATGATACTTGGAATGAAATTTTTTCCTATAATGTATCGTAAAAAACATGAAACTTGTCGGTTGTCGCTTAGCACGCACACTTGAACACCATTCTGAGATATCGCGTGTTTATAATTTTCACTTATATCCTGAGCTCTCTGGGCTTTCGCTGATATTCCTTTTTTCCCGATACCTCATTTTTATTCTGCACTAGTCGAAGGTGGCTGACGGTCTTAATCTTACTTGCGAAATACATTTTTGCACTTTCTATGTCGGATGTTCGACGATAAAAATTTTTGTCATACAAGTAATTTTTAATACATCAACAGACCGGTTGTTTTATTACCTTTTTAGTGATGTTTTACTTAAATCCGTAGCGTTAACAGTTTCAAAAGTAATATAATAAGAGTTATTCATGTGACCGTCAAGAAATTTCTCTAGAAAATAACTATGATGTCACAGCACCAATGACGTACCACTGCGAGAAAATTTTCCCTGGTCATACTGTAATTGGGCAACCTTGCTTGTTCGAGACGTCTGCGTTTTCGTGGAACACGTTTTATGTAGCGCTCAGCTTTCGTTGCATACCTTCCCAATTATTTTTCGTCCGTGTAAGATACGTAATTTCATTTCCTGTCGAAAAACGTACTTAATGGTCTAATTTTGCTTTTTATCCCTATTTCATGTTATATTGACCTGACGGATTAATATCTGCGTAAAATATCTAAACAAAATACCTGTCATACCAAAATAAGGATGCCCATCTACCATACAGACATGAAAATTATGAAAAAAAATTATGGGTACTTTGAATTTTGTGCGTGTGGTTTGATTCACATAGGCACATGAAGCCTTATGATATAGACTTATATTTTTTAAAAGCTGGGCATTGACTGGCATCAAGCTATGAAAGGTTAAATAAATGCAACTCCTTTATTAAATGATAAAGAGATAATAAAGAGTTAGATGTTTGGTTTTATTTAAAATAGCACACATAGAATGACTTCTGGCGTCATTTTAAAAATAAATACTCTGTAAATCGTACAAACAGCTTTTTGAATGCACATAAGTAAAGTACAACATGACACTGGCAAAACTGTCTAGAACACAAGATAGTTGCCGAAAGTAAAAGAAGAAATATTTTTGCATTTATTATAACTATACTGTGGTCACAACTTGTCTGTCATGTGACGAAAACAAAGTTTATTAGAAGCGATGTTAATTTAGAGTATTCTTTTATATTCACGTTGTGCTTGGTATTAACTGTGCTTTTTAACATGGAATATAAATAGACTAGAATGAAGATAGTCATACTTTCGGACAGTGATTTTACACGTTTTTCATTTCTCCACATAATAAAATTTTCATTAGCATTTAAATAATTATCCTGCGACTTTTGCGGCAAAAGGTTATTAACAATTAACAATAAAATACAGAGCTAATATGAAGTATCAAAGTTTTACAATGGTACAAAGTGCGCGCTATTCGTTTTTTTTTTTTCACTAAGTCGGTTTTATTCAGCTGATTTTTATTTTCAACCAGTTTCTTTTTTATCTAATGCATACATTTTATATTAAACTTAATGGGCGACAGTTAACCTCTGTGGTAAATTAATATCTAAATAAAAATTAAAAACAGTGCATTAAAGAAAAACTGTGCAATAATGAGATTTCATATAACATTACTGCACTGTTTTGGTTCTAAGCAAAAAATACGTCTTTTGTGATCGGTTTTGTAGTGATTAATGATAACATTACTACATAGTTGAATGAAAATATTATTGTGTACTCAAGAGTTCTGTTTCCGCCCGTTTTTCTAGAAAGTATATTTTAGGAATAGTTATTAAAAAATCTTTTTATTTCGAAATAAGGGTAATAAGTAGAAGGCAAGAATAGATTTATAATCTAGGATTATTGGAAAACCCTTGGAAAACCGAACCACAAATACTGTGGATTTTTGTAACAAATGTTCCTTATCCGCGTAATCCCACTATTACTAGTACGCACTTTCTTAGAGATCTGGATATTCAATACCCTTGATAAATAGAAAAAGGCAGTCAGGTGCATGTCGCCTCATGCATAAGGCAGGGTCCCGTAGTATATAGTATGAACAACAAAAGCTAATACTCGTAATAAACTAAAATCATAACTTTGTTCAGCACTACCATGAGTTTGAATGGGGTAATGTGTCGATACTATCTAACGACAGGTCACCAAATTTGTATGGAAAGCACCTCTAGCGGCACTGCACTAGCACCGAGAAGAACTGAAATTCGCATACAAATCTCTTACGTGTTGGTAGCAAGTCTCGACACGTTAATATTTTTTAAACTCATGGTAACCATGCAGAGTTGAACAACGCATTCACTTTAACGGTTATAACTCGTGAAGTAGTTCTGTCTAGTAAGTCGTGATAATTTTCGGAGCAATGGTACCGTTATTATAAATGTATTATATTTTTCAAGACAAGGAGTAGAAGCGAAGATATGCAATTCACAAGTTACTATCAAAGAGCCTTATAATGATTTTAAAATAGCTACTTAACGACTCCCCCCTAGAGCCGAAACAAAGAAAATTGTCCTTTGAAAGCATTTTATAAGGCCATAGGGCCATGGTTCGAATCTGAGCGTGTACCAATGAGTTTTTCTGACTTAAATACATAACTATCATTGACTCCGTGCCTCGGAGATCACGTTAAGCAGTCGGTCTCGGACGCTGTCAATAGATGGCAGTTGTTACAATCCCCAACCCGCAGTGGAGCAGCGTGGTGGATTTAAGTTCCAATCCCCCTACGAGTACGAGTAAAATGAATGTGACATTTGGACAAACGGAATTGAAGAAACTACAAAGGTTTCTTGTCGGTTAAAGCAACCCTAAAAATGTTTACTACGCAAGTGGATCCTACCAATACTTATATACGGCAATATAAAGGCTCACTGTTATGTAGATCAATACAGGAAAGTACAGTCATCAAATAAACGATAGTTGAAATAAGTATTTATAAAGATTTTCTCGTAAATGCGTTTTACAAATCCCTAAAAACGCCTTAAGTTTTTATTACTTGCTTAAAATTTGGCCAACACATCAAGATAAACATTGCAGCGTTTATATACTCGCTACAGAGCAAAGTTATAAAAGCTTTGCCTTGTCAAATACGGTAAACACCCAATTCTCTGCAGTGAAATAAGAAAACAGCAAGTGGTTTTATATTACGTCGTAGTCAAATAACTGAGGCGAACGACGCAAAATTTCACTGTATCGTGTTATATTTACCATAGAAATAGTTCATCTCTGTAGTAACATTTTTATATCATAAACTGTCTTACTAATAACACTCGTGGATTACATAATTATAATATATAAATTAATAAAATTATTTCTTTCATAAAACACTAGACCTTAAATTGTTAACAAATTTTGTCTTGTATTATTTTTAGTAGGTATATTACAAAATCATTATTTGCTTTCAAATCAAAGCAAATACATAATCTGTGAAAATTTATAATTTTGTTTGTTTATGAACTAAAAACTCATGGCATACCTACTGATATAAGGAATTGTTATAAAAAAAATTGAACGGAGTCCTACTGTTACAACAATAATAAAAGTACAGTTGCAACAGTAAAGCTGCTTTCAACTTCTTTAAACACGACACTCTAACAATGAGAATATATCATCATAATATGCCTACGTTTATACTTACAAAAAAAAAAAAACTGGCGCTCTAACGGAACATGAAAATTATATGACATGTCTGAGGCTTTACGGAACAATCTTTGCATTAGGAAATGAGCTTTGGAATGGCTTTCGACTTTTGCGTGCGGAGCTTTTCTTGTTAAGTAATGCTTTATTCGCTGAAATGATCAAGTGACCCTACACTTTTGGTAAAACATATGTTATTGAACATAGGAAACTACTTTTATATGTAGATGTTTCTATGCGACTATTATAAGCATCTACGTGATCGCGATGTATTGTGTTCTCTAAAAGCTCTTTAAAGTAAATAGTGTTTTTTTTTATTTTAAACTTGCTTTTCACTTTTATTCTTTAATATTGGCGTATAATTTATTATTACGATGTAAAGGCAAAGACTACACCGTGAAGTATGTATTTTCGTGAAATGGATTGAGCTGTAACTCTTTAGGCTAAATATTTAGTTTTGCGTAAACTTCAAAGGGTTCAAGGCGAACCGCTGAAAATGGGAAATTAATATTAATATAATTAGTAAGTAATTACAACGCAATAGCTTTGTTATTGTAGTATTTTCATTATATACGTTACTCTTAGCTAGAACAATACAACTAATTTGCCGTGTGTTGAAACGAAAAATTAATTGAAATATGAAAGAGAAGATTTGATTTTAATCGTGATAGATCACATCGATTTTCGAGATACGTGTCTGTAAGCAAAAAGTGCGAAAACGACGAACAATCGAACATAGTTGTAGGACATGTAGTATCAAATAGTAATAATCTAAACCGGGTAGTAGATTTTAACAATGCATCCGCAGAACCCTTCTGTTTGATTGTAAACAGAAAATTTTATTGTAATTATTTATATTAAAATATAGTAGCTGTTTTTAGTTTTACTTTGCTTGTACTAATGCAACACTGATAAAGTCATGTTCGCATATCTGATTGCAAATCTAGATCAAAGTAAATTGTTTTAAGTTGTGTTGGTGCTGCATTGATTGTAATATGTTTTGTAAATTTATTAAATAAATTTAAAAAAAATAATAATAATGTGTTTTCTTTCTTTCTTTCTTTGATTTCTTTTTTCTTTCTTTTCTCTTTTCTTTTCTTTCTTTCTTTTCTTAGAAAATGACACTCTAAGTCGATATAGACTAAATATAGTTTTATTTTCTATCTAAATGTATTAACAATATTTAGAAAATAAATACATTTTGGTTGGTTTATACCAATAAATCTGTAAAGTTAGGGATTTCCATAGTAGTATTATGTAATCCCTTACTTGAAAATAAATTCTTATACATAGCTTTACAGAACTTTAATATTCTGAGCTATGTTTGGAAGTATATAGGTAGTCATAAATTCGTTATAAATATTTTTTTATTTTAACAATCTAACATTTAATTCTTTGAAATATTCTCAACTAAAATACTTTGGATAAAAATTAAATAAAAAATGTATTGCAATTTTAAATTACGACACCAGCCTGCTCTGTCTTCGTGGGAATTTCATATTATGTGAAATGAAAAATTCCTCTTTGCGTATGTCATAAGGGAGAAACATTGCTAAAATTTTCTCATTTCCACGCCCAGTGGTTTAGACAGAGCAAGAACGTCAGACATTTAATATAATTTCAATATAATTTGTAGATAGAGGCTTAACGAATGCCTCAATTTTCGTGAAAAATTCATTCATTCAAATTCAATTCAAATTCATTCATTCAGCCTGACTAATTCTTCAAAGATAAAAACGGCCCTTTACATCTAATAACGCTAAAATTATTAATATTTGAACTATTGAACAAGAAGGTAATATTTTTCAGTTTCTGTCGAAACCTAAGCGGTTCAAGTCTGAACGAAAGCACAAAATCTATTCAATTGCAGATACAATAGAGTAAATAAATTTGACAGTAACGTTTGGTTTTAATAGAGTCAGAAATGTAACTTCATAGTGTCGAAACGGTCAAACACAATTTCGTGGGGGTGAAGACCGGCGCGCGGGGACCTCGCGGACTGAAACTCGCCATCTTGCACCAGCTAGCTAGAGTATGAGTGGTTAGACGGTAAGCGCAGGAGAGGGCTTCTAGTCAATTCGTACTTTTATGGCAGATACTGAAAAAACATTTACTCATGGAACAGGTAAATGTAATATTTCAGAAAACTTTCACCAAAGTATTTGGCAATGTCTTCATCTATAATATAAAAATCTCTATATGAATTGCAAAATATGTTGGTAAGCGCATAACTCAACAACGCCTGGGCCAATTTTACCAATTCTTTTTTTTTTAAATGTTTGTTGAAGTCCAAGAATGGTTTTTACGACGAGAAAAATTCAAATAATATCCGCGAAAACCCTAAAAACAGCCCTTTTCTTTTTCCCATGCAAACGTTTTCTAAGTAAAATGTAGATTCAATTTGAACTTTATTGCTTTTCAATAAAGATCATATTAAATTACAAGCACTCACTGTTGTCTAAGCAATGTAGGTGGGTTCCTAACGTCAAAGAGTCAACTTGCATTTTATTATCGATGTACAAAGTTCAAATTCAATCACATCTATCAAAATAGTGTGCGTGTTTAATAATCCGTCTATCTCTATGTTATGTCATTGAGGCACACAATTTTTAAATATTTGTCACCTTTAGGTTCCTACTGTTCCTTTAGATTATTTTCCAATCAGGTTTGAACCCTAAGTTCGATTCTATAGTTTGAAGCCCTCTAGCAGACATCCCAGTCGGGGTTTTTAGTGGGTCACAGAAAGGTGGCCAAAGTTCGTGGAAGCGAAGATACTTTGGTCAACCTCACACACCGCCTTATCATCAGGGTGACGGTTCTGTTCAGGAGAATTTTTTGAACAGACTATAAAATAGGTAGGAACAAAAAACTGCCATATTCCAAATCTTTTTGACAGAACGAAGTCTGTCGGGTCCGCTATATTATATAAATATGTACAGCGCGGATGTGTAATTTATTTAATCAATTTTAATTATCGGGAAGGGGTAGAACGGGAAGGGTAAGAATGGGAATGAGTTACGACTGACAGAAATTGAGGTGATAAAGCATTTGTGTCGCAGGAACGAAAACGGGAAAGGGATAAACGGGAATGAGTTAAAACTGAGATAAAAAGTTATTCTTGACGAGAATGGAAACAAAAACGAAACGACACCATTGCCAAGAACGGAAACAATAAAGTATTTTTGCGATGGAAACGAAAACGGGAAAGGATGAACGGGAATGAGTTATCATAATAGAAGAATCGCTGGTGGACATCATCACTATACCCAATCTCAGTACATACAGAGTTTCTTACTGGGCTTTGAAACTGAATAAGATGAAAATACAAAAAAACATATCAAATGTTCAGATTGCAGGCCCTCCAGTGATGTTGGGGTCTCAATAACCAAAGTTCTCGGCGAATAAATTACCTAGGACAAACTAAAGGATTCAGTAACTCCAACTTCGACAGAGAGGTCAAATAGAAAATCCAATTCGGCTGACAATATCCGGGAAGCAGCGCAGCGCCTTTGAATCCGATTTACCTCAGCACCTAAGCAAACCGACAAATTCGATTCGAACTAACGTCCGAAAAAAAAAGATAATATGTATTATTTTATTTTGATGAATCAAAGCGATTATGTTTATTGTAGTCAATAGAAATAGTAGGTATTCCCGTGTCATTCTGTGCGTCCATCAATATAATGACAAGTCAGAGGGTAATAACATGGTAGTTAATATCGATCCACACAAGTCTAATGACTCCACATATACCTATAATAAGAAATTAATATTATATACCTTGTTAAGTAAGCATATTTAAATACTAAAAAAATATTTTAAACGAAACTATTGTGTAATATAATTGTGTGTGTAATTAATAATAAAAGAAAAATAATGTCAGACGAGCTGTCGGGCAGTCCACGGCGGCAGCGACAAGTGGTCCTAGAAAAGGTTGTTTATTATTAATTGATTTAACTCTGTATATATTATAACCCGATGTCAAAGGTGACCCAGTTCTGTGATAATTTAAAAAATTTTGAAAATAAAGTGACGTGCAATTTTAAGAACATAGAATTAAATAATGTGTATAACCCTACCTTTTTTATTTGGATAATTTATTGAAATCTTGTTTAGTTTCATACCATGAAAATCCATTAAGACTACAACGTACCAACTTTTATTCTCATTGCCACGTCGTCATAATCTATTATAGGCGAAGCTTCTATTCCTGCTTAAACTACCCCACCGCTCGCGTGTCTCGTGTCAATTTTATTCGTGGTCCCGTTTCTGTTTCTACTTTCATCCCATATTTATATATAAAGCAGCGGGATTTCTTTTTATTTTATCCATCGATTAAATCGTTCTGAATGCTGCCACCACAGACTGTCACACTACTGCTATCGTGTTTCTACTTTTCTTTCTTGGCTGTAAATTTTCATATTCGTTGATCGCTCTCTGTAATATGAATTAGTTTATAATTTTCTAAATTTTTAAACAACAAAAAAGATCGGTGGACATAATAGCTGACGGGGTGGATAAAATGAACGCGATCAAAATCAGCTCTTTGATCAAAATTTAAAAAAAATTGTAATTTTATTATGTAATCCAGAAAAAGCATTTACAGAATCTTCTTTGAATTTTGGAACTTTTTCAAATTGCTATCGGTTCGTAATGTAGTTTCTACTGAGAAAAACCAACGAAAAATTCAGTAGTTACTGTTTTCAAAATTAATTTTGCAATAACAGTACTTATACTAGTTGCAAAATTTTTGCACTTCAACAAATTAAGAATAAAACCCCAAAGTAAAATTAAATCCATACATGCTTCTCTCAAGATTACGTTCAAATATTTCCCGTCATTTAATTAATGTTCATCTACGCGTAATAGTATAAATAGAACTTTACAGTAAAGTTTTTTACGTGTTTCTTATTTTATTATTTATGGAAGGACACAAAAAAATTTTGAAGTAGTTGGCCCCATAAAGTAATAAAATTATGGACTTTTTGATGCATATAATGGCTTCAATAGCTTATCTCTGTATCGTATATTAATATTGTAAACGTTACAGTGTTAATTAAATTTATACATACATATATATTGATGCACAAATATTATATTACAACAGATGTATTGAGATGCTACAGTGAAGATACCGAAGGCCAGAAATCGCTCCCAAAGGGAAACCCAGGTTTCCAAGTTATAAATTGCTCGCACGGCTTTTTTTCTAATACAAAAATTGTGTATATATCAGCGGCTCTGCTCGACAAAAGAATTTCGTAGAACATAACGTTATAGAAATAACTAATATGGACTAACTATACTTTACCTATCTACATCCGTGAGCTGTCTGATTTTCCTAACAGCTTAAACAGCTGAACATAGCTTAACGGCAAGACACGATATTCGGGTGTCCCACTGCAGCCGAATTCGAATCCAAGGTGATCCCCAAAAACAGTTATGAATCAGTTAAATCAAAGGATTCGTTAAGTATTTAAGGATAAATTAGTACCGGTTCCTCACTTGGCAGAACGGATTTAATGCAATAAGATTTTGTTCTAACTTTATTACTCATAATCAAGTATTGGCTTGTTGTCTCAGTTATTTCTACTGTAAAATTTTATTACAAAACTAGCTTTCCGCCCGCGGCTTCGCTTGCGTGGACTACACAGTTGTACCGGGATAGTTACAGGAACGCGACGCTCCAGAACATTGTAGAACTTTCTAGAACATTCTGAAACTTAACTACCTAAAAAATCACTATGTTTAATTTCACAAAAATCCATTCAGCTATTTTAGCATGAAGAATAGCTATCCCTATAGTCGGTCCCAAATTCAGTCAGCCGTTTTGGAAATTAACCGCAACAGACATACTGACAGACACTACAATTTTTTATATGTATATAAAAAATGCTTTCCACTCCTGGCATCGCACTGTTTATCTTTGCAAAATTTCAGTAAAACACACAAACAAAAACAAACTTATGTCACTCTTGATAACCCCCTTTTTATGTCTGCAAAGATTCATAGAAATAATTTAGTCGTTTTGGAGATAAGCTGGAACAAAAAGACAGAGAGACAACCACACGGACGAAAAGTTACCTATATCACTCCTGTCAACTTATTTTTAATGTCTGCATCGTTTCATTGAAATTTTTAAAAGTTGAGCTTGAACATACAAATAGACAGACATACAGACATACAGACATACAGACATACAGACATACAGACATACAGACAGACAGACAGAGAGACAAACAAAAAGTAGCGTATATCACTCCTCACAACCGTCTGCGAAGTTTCATTAAAATTGGTTTAAATGTTTTAGAGTTTAGCTCGAACAGACAGAGAGACGGCCAGGCAGGTAAACAAAAACTATTGTATGTTACTCCTGACAATATTCTAATCACATGTGTGAAGTTTCATTGAAATCGGTTTAGCCGTTTCGGAGATTAGCCGGAACAGACAGACAGAGCGACAAAAACTTGTTGGCAGTTATAGGTACTGCCAATAGAAGTGAAAACTTAGAACTCATCAAAACATCAAGTTTGAGTACGAACACGATAGGTCTGCGATTAATAGTTTCGAAAATATAAGCTTTTAATAATTTGGTCACGTGGTCACATAGATCACGCCAAAACATCAAGTTTGAGTACCAACACGACAAGTCTGCGATTGATGGTTTCGAAAATATAAGCTTTTAAAAGTTTGGTCACGTTGGCACATAGATCTCGTCAAAATATCAAGTTTGAGTACCAACACGACAGGTCTGCGATTGTTCGTTTCGAAAATATAAGTGTTTAAAAATTTGGTCACATGGTTGCATAGATGTCGCCAAAACATCGAGTTTAAGTACCAAGACGATAGGTCTACCATTGATGGTTTCGAAAATATATGCATTTAAAAACGTAGTCACGTGGTCACATAGACACGGCTGCAAAGTTTTATTGAAATCGGTTCAGCCGTTTCAGAGATTAGTTAGAACAGACAGACACTTTAATTTTATTAATATAGATTAGTTTTCTTTTTTAACAATTTTATAAATTTGCGTATCACCGTAATTAAAAAACTCATTATGATTACGATTTAAAAAAGGGTTCATTCAAATTATCTAGAAATGGGTTCAATTTGACTTCTGACTCAAATCCATCAATCAACCTACCAGTAATCGTTTGATAGGCGGAGTCCAAATTGACTTGAGTCCATCGTAGTTGATGGTCATGCTTGTGGTTAAATTCATACAAAAAATAAACGAATGTCATAGTGACATTAATTATATAGAATTGGATATAGTCATTTTAGTAGGCTGACCCATTAGCCGAGTAGTTAGAGACCCTAACTGCGGAGCCAAGGGTCGCGGATTCGATTCCCGTCCGAGACAAATATTTGTGAGCGTGAATATGTCTATTTGTTCCGAGTCTGGGTATAAAAAGTATCTATATATGTATATACAATTAAAATAATATTTAAATGTGTTTACCAGTTGTCTAGTACCCCATAATACAAGCGTAATATTGCTTGCTTTAGGACTAGATGACGCTGTTTGGGATGTCCCAGGCATTATTATAATTTTCCTGTAGCGTGTCACACAGAAGCCGGGGCACAAAATACATTCAATATAATTACTATAATCTACGCCCCGTTATTACGTTGATAATTTTATTTTTAAAACACATATAAGAAACTTGTGCGGAGTTTTTTTTAACTCTGCTGATTCAGTAAACCCCTCAAACTAGAACGTGCTTTCAGATAAGTACTTTATAAATCCGTAAGGAGACATTTTGCTTTAATGTCAGATCCTCAATACTATAATACTAAAATAAGGATTATAATCAATACTAAAATAAGGATTGTAAATGCACATATTGAAGTCTATTCTGTAGCATCGTTTTAGACATTGTAACCGTTGTCGAAATATGCTATTTGCATGAGAATTAATAGATATTGTTAGTCCACTATGTTCTACGTGACACACAGTATAATATATATTCGAAGGTTCAAGAGTTCTAGTGCATTCCAAGAAACTCATGTGAAAAAAATATGAAGCTCGCTTGTTTTAATCGTATTTCCCAGAACATACTATAGCGATGGTAGTGTACTCATAACAGTATATACGTAACATATTGTGTTCCTCAGTAAAATTGGTATTTTCAATATTATATTGGACAACCTAATAAACATATACATTGCTTACTACATTTTTTTCCCAATATAAATCATCATCATCATCATCATCATCATCAGCCCATTTTTACCCCACTGCAGGGGCTTAGGCCTCCCCCAGGGTGAGGAGGGGGGCTTGGAGCTTAAGTCCACCACGCTGCTCCACTGCGGGTTGGGAACTGTAACGACCGCCATCTATTGACAGCGTCCGGGACCGACTGCTTAACGTGCCCTCCGAAGCACGGTGTCAGTGATATTAAATCATGGTGAATATAAATCTAACCTATCTAATCTAATCTAACCTAATTGATAACGTGGATAAAGTATAAAAAGTACTAAAATAATCACAATTTTATTTTTATTTTTCAAAAATAGTGCCACTATTATTAATTTTTTTGTTAAAATCATTATTATTCCCTCAAAAAAAATAATACAATTATTACTTAGTTCTATAACCGTTCTGTGAGCAAAAAATACCAAATTTTAATTGAAAGGTTAAACTTAACATACGAACTTAATTACAGTTTTATTTTTTAGTCAGGAGACATTATTTAGCGCGTTGTATAAAACACCCTAAGTACCTACCCTAAACAAAATACTTTATCAGATTTAGTTAAACGAATTTAATAAACCTTTACGATCACTTTTAAAAACTAATCACGACTTCCGTGACATCCTAAAACACATTTCTTTTTTCTCTCAAACTTTAAAATAAATTCGACTTTATTCCTATAACGTTAAAGTATTGTTTCCTTTGTCGAATGTCAAATATGCTTTACTAATCTATTGATATTTTTTCGTTGCAATTTAGACTTTACATTGTTAGGCTTTAGATATATTTTAAGTCAAATACGTCAACGCAAGCGCAAACCGCTTACCGCAGTGCGCGACACGAGCGTGTAGCCCCCACATAAACGCAGGCTGCAAATGTTAAATTTCCTTTTAGAGTTGACACACACATTTCTATATTATGACACGAAGGGCCGAGAAAATAGTGTGTTTTTGTTTATTGAAAATAAATAGATCAAACTCCCAAACCTAAACATGATATTCACACTATATTTCTAAACAATTATTGTCCTCAGGTTCGCTTGGGCTCATGTGTAATATTTCATATTATTGAATCTGTTCCACACTGTAGTACAATTTCACTTAATTTATTTTAAATTTATTTAAAAATCGAAAGCGGTACAGCTAATAGCGTCTTAATAGTATCCTGATAATGCATAAAATGGTTGTGACATACAGAAAGACAGACGGACATGGATAAACTATAAAGGTTCCTCGTCATACTAAAAAACCCTAAAAATACCAAAATTATACGAAGTCTTCACAAATAGAAATATTATTTTAAACTTCAGTTTTCTCCGAAACAGCATTTTAGATAATAATAAATTATAATACCTGGTACATCCCACACAGCGCCATCTAGTCGCAAACTAATTAAAGCTTGTATTATGGGACAACTAGACAACTAGATATCAGATATTATCAACTGAAACAGCGCAAGAATTTAGATTGCTGAAAATTATTTATTATTTGATGTCAGATTTGATAATAAATATGTAATGCCGTTTTAATTTTTTGTTTCTATTCGATGATTTATTATTTCGTTCTTTTTAAAGTGATATGAAAATTTATTAAATAATAATTTCAAATACCTACATTGTGTTAAACGTATGAGCAAAGCCTTAACGACTTCTACGTGTTAAATCGAATCGTAGCGTATATTGTCACTGACCTCTTTAACAAATAATTAGGCGTTTTTTTTTCTATACATGCAACGTTTTAACTAGAAAGTTATTTTTACAAAATCAATATTCTACCAATTAGTTCGGTTTGCTAAAGCGTCATTTATACGAATTATATAATAGCCAGTCTCGATTTTTTAGTGTTCATTTTAGCTCTCTCGGAAACCAGACGGGAATTTTAAATCGTTAGGTGCCAATTGTATCATGGTATAGATAATATAAAGGTATCATGTTTTTAGTTGTGAAGGTAGATCTGTGTTTATATGTAGTTATTATATTATATTGTGCTACTTATAAAGATTTTATAATTATTTATTTTTCCGAGAGCACCCGAAAATAACTGTACGAATTCTAAGGAAATATTTGCTGTGTATTCTATTTAATTAAGGTCGTAAATCTAAACGAGTTTGTCTTAATATAGAAAATCTAGGCCAACAATTTGCTATGAACTTACTTATGATTTATGAAGATACGAATCTGAGAAAAAGTATTATCCAATCGTCTATACCTATATATATAAATAAAATTTAATTGTATAACTTTTACTTATGCTCATATGTTTGTTTACAAATAATCAAAATACAAAATGCGTTTTTAGGATGTTTGTCTGTCTGTCTGTTTGTTGATTTATTTCGACGGTGCTTTCACTGGCAATTAGGAAACTATTTCAACACTATGTTACTTTTTTCCGAAATTTATAAGGTCCCTGCGTAAACTTGAAAAACTACGAGGATGAAGTTTCGAGCGTTCTTATTGCATATATTTATTTGCACTTTACCAATACCAAAATAGGTTTTTTTTAATTATGTCTGTTTCTTTGTCCGGGCTTATCTCTGAAACAGCTAAACTGATTTTGATGGAGACTTGCACATACCAGACTTTTCTAAAAATAATTTAGGCTACTTTTATTTTAGAAATATTCATCTATATAAATAAAATAGAAGTATCTCTCTGTGATTTCAAAATAAGGGCTTTGTTATAAAACATTTGAGTTTATTTATCCCGAGATTTTGGGGGATTTAGAATGGACAAACGAAGAGCGGATAAGAAAATGATAAATATATAAAAGAAAGAAAAGAAATATATCTCCTTCTTATCCTGTTAACAGTGGCGGCTTTGCGGGTAAGGCAACTCAGTTTGAGCTTAATTTAAAAGCTTACAACAAACTGTCAATAAATATTTGGTGTAACATTATTTTTATTACACATTTTATTGTAAAACCCTTAGGAATAAATTTTTAAAATCAATTGGTATGATAATTTAATTTAAATGAAGCTCCACCTTGCCTTACTTGTCTTACTCGCAAGAGATGTGTGAAGTCGCCAGAATTATAAATATTCATTTGTGTTTAAAATTCCAATTCAAGGCATGTGAACGGTTAATCGTGCAACTCAGTGTATATTTTATGGCATTAGGTATCTAAAACTAAGCAAAGCTTGTATTATGAGTACTAGGCAACTGATGCTATTTAAAAATTCTTTGTATTATAAACATACATAGATATTTCACACCCAGACATGGAACAAATAGACATGTTCATGCACACAAATATTTGTTTTGGGCGGGAATCGAACCCGCGACTCTTGGCTCCGCAGTCAGGGTCTTATTATTTGATAGCGTTGTGCCACATACTGCCAAATATCAGTCTATTCACTCCATACAAACTACTTCGACCCTTCCGTCCAGATTCGTAAATATCCGACGCATTTGACTGTCCACCCACAATTGTTCCGTAGATAGCAATGTCAGTTATTTACGAGATTAGGCGTATTTAGATACCCAACGCGTAATATACGGGAATGTTAGATGGAGTGACTCTACACGGCGGGATCCAAAGGAAAGAAAGAGACCAATAATTTGGTAAAACATTTGTCGCTTGTTATTATATATTTAAATTAGTGTTTTTTTTTTAATAAAAATTTATTAAAATGGAGTTAAAACGATAAATAAAACTGGTAATTGCTAAATAATTTTATTGCACATCTTATGTTATTATTTATTTTAACATGAAATAACACTATGTCGAGATATTATAGGTTTAAAGGCAGCAGCTACCGTTTTCGTAGTTATTTTTTTACAATACAGATAAACTGGATAAAGTACGATAGTATTACACATACATAGGTCAAAATATAAGTTTTTAGAATATAAAAATTTAAAAATGAAACCCATTCATATTCTATGCATATGTTTGTTTATAGAACATTTATTTTTTAATTTATTTATTTAAATATCGAACATGAAAAACCATTGACAACAATTTTATTAAAAAAAAAAAACAGTTTTTTTTTGAACCTGTTACGTCGCCACTTCCCGACTTTTCGTCTACTCCAATGGAACTGAAACGAGAACATTCACGTGCTATATTTTGATTTTAAGTTTAGTTTATTCCAAGATTTAAGCTTTGAACTTTTAAAATCAGCTTTCGAAGAATCTGCTTCTTGGGTAACGATTAACTATATATGGTTTAAGAAATGTGAAATAAGCAGAACTAATCTTGAAGGTGATAACATATGTGGACGCCCGCCAATAGCGGTTACTGTAGAAAGTGTGTAAACTAATGAAATGCTAGGGCGAGATGACCTACGAATCATATATAAGGCTATAGAGAAGCTTTTAAACATGAGTCCAGTTAATGTTTATGTGATTTTACATGGATATCTTGAGGTGAGGAAACTTTGTTGTCGTTAAGTACCACATGTGCTCGTCTAGACGGAAAAAGAAGTCCGTGTATGTTTCGAAAATGGAATATCAAGGCGTATTTCTCAAATAATTACTAGCGGCGAACATGGATACATCAGCATGATCGTAAAAGCAAGAAACGTTCCTTGGTATGAATGTTTTCAGATGGCCAGTTGCCAACATAATTGGGAAAGCCTTAACTTTGGCAAGAATATTACGGTCAGTTCCAGTTTCACGAAGTGAAATTTTGCGATATCATTGGTAGAAAATTGTACATCAGTAAACTCATGATAGTACACAACAGTCGCATTGCCGAAACTTTTTAAAGCTGTGAAAGAGAAACGATCAAGGGCCGGGATTAGAAGAAACATGCTGCACCACAACAACGCGTCTTCACATACTGCCCTGAGAACAAAAGCGTTTATTCAAGAATCTGCCAACCCTTTCTCAGCCATCTTACAACAACAACTCAAGTCCCTGTGACTTCTTTTTATTCTCAATCGTCACGAATGAAATAAAAGGATTTTTTCCGAAGAAGTGGTGGCTACCTACGAATCAGCCATATCTGACATTTTGGTGGGAAACTGAAGTAAATGTTTTTAGAGTAGCTTTAGACGGGTGACAACTCGCATAGTAAATAATGGAGAATATAATATAAATGAATAAATATTAAATTTAAACAGTTATTTAAATCAAAAATGTTAAAACAAGTTACGGAGAAATTCACAAAATCATTCATATTAGCTACAGCGACTTGGACAATGTTATAATAGGACATAGAAAGAATAGAAGCGTTTGAAATGTAGTGTTGGAAAAGGATGGAGAGCATAAAATGGATGGAAAAAAGTAACAAACGAAGAGATATTAAAAAGAGTAAAAGACGAGAAAAGTATTTGAAAATTTAAAGGGAGAGATTATCAGGCCATCTCATACGACATGACGGCTTTACGAGAATTACTTTAGTAGTGAAAATAGAAGGAAAAATAATGAAGGGAAGACCGAGGATAGATTATATTGATCACTTATAAAAGAAGGTTGACGTCATGTCAAGCAGGTTACAGAGAAGACGTAGGATCGACCACAATGCAAGTAGTTAAATCGACAAGAGCGTTTCTCTTGAATTTAAATAATAAAATATATTATATTAATAAATTAATAATTATAAAAATATATTGTATACTTTTAGTGTTTTGCAAAATTTTAATAGTGACCCTGATTTTAATAGTGACCTACGTATCGTCATGGGAGGTCAACTATCGATGGCTATAACAACGCCGAACGCCCGAGAGATGTCGAAAAATTCCGAACGTAGAAATTTCGGATATCAACGTATGTATATATAATACATATACAATAAATACTCAGCCCTCAACTGGTAGCTCCCAGAACAAACAGGAAATAACGTAAATAAATCGAATCTATCCATATATTGTCTATGTACTTGTATAGGGTTATTACTCGATGGGTTTGTTGTCAAATCAAATCAAATCAAATCAAATCAAAATATCTTTATTTCGTAGTTATGTAACATAATCTTGAAATACGTCTTAAGAGTGAATTTTATTACTTTGTGGAAAAACGTCACCACAAAGGCGCATTCAAAAATGTAGCTATATATTTATGTGAAGTGCACTGGCATACTTTTTCTAGACTGGGCGTCATAGACATAAATGCTGGGCGTATACCCAAGATGCCGTCTTCACTCGTGAGATACGGATCATGTACTTTAGTACATATAGTTGAACTAATTGATAGACAAATCGTAAATTCTCTTAATGTTCGAATATAATATTTTTTTATGACATTGACAATACGGTATTTGATTACTATTAAATAAATTATATTTATCAAAAAAATATTATAAAAAGAAGTATTATACAACAAAATTATATTCGGTTGAAGAACATGGAAATTCTTCAACCGAATGAATAAATAAAATAATAAAATGAATGAATTAATATAAGCTATTAAAATTTTATTTCTGTCTCTTTCTTACAAAACAATATTTAACATTATATTAAATGGTCTGTTGTCACACATAGGTACGCCGTGCGGTATTGCCCTCTCTGTCTAACAGGACGTTTTAAACATTCATAACTTTGTTCATAGTGATTTATTTTTAATTTTTTTTTTTCACCATTATGATATATTTAGAATACTCTTTCATATAAAACAATTTTAAAAAATAGTCAACTAACGAATTGCTAATATGCTATTTATTTAAGTACATTTTCTAAACACAAGAATTTCGTAAATAATATAAATGAAAGTCACTCATATAAAACTAAGTATTTCAAAGCTATAAGTTCGAATTAAAAAAAAAAAACACAGCATTATATTGAAACGTGTTTGTTGTGGAGACATGTCCAAAGAACACAAAATTGGGTGAAAAGACAAGTTGTACTCGTAAAATTAATGATACGTAAAATTGACGACGCAGCGAAGGGACGCTTTTTCAGCTGTTCAAAGGTTCCGAACTATTTGTCCTCGTATTATATTTCCTGTCATAACAATACTATATACTCGTATAGTTTTGTATGACGTATAATAACCATGTTACTGAAGGTTGGAAACTTAGGAAAACAAAAACTGTAGGCAAAGATATAACGCCTAAACGTCAATACGAATCTACTTGCTATCTTCCTCTTAAACCTACATACCTATAGTTATACATATTCGTAGTGTCTGTCTGTTTATTCTAATTAATCTCCGAAACAGTTGAACAGATTTCAATGAAACTTTATACACATAAGTAGGACGTTGTCAGTATTGACATTGGATATTTTTTGTCTGTCTGTCTGTCTGGGCTAATCTCTAAAATTAATGAACCAATTTTAATGACACTTTTCATACATGAAAAGGAAATTGTCAGGAGCGGCACAAATTACTTTTGTCGGTCTGTCTGTGTGTCTGTCTTTTGGTCCAGGTTAGTCTCCGAAACGGCTAAACCATTTATTCTTTTCATTCCTGAAATATTTAATGTTCCCGCGTAAGCTTTCAAAAATTTTGAAAACATGAAAGCCACGCGAACAAAGTCGCAGGCGGTCACTAGTTATCTTATGTTCCTTAAACTTCAAATGAAAATAGTATTTACCTGTAGGTTAAAAAAAAAATTGACAAGATATTTGTTTTATTTTAATTAACAATATTAAGAAAATATAAATACAATTATGATATTATAAAAAGAACGTTAGAAAAAGGCAAAATGAACAAAATGTCAGCAACGTCTCCTCAAAAATTAACAAAAAATAAACAGCTTTATGCTCCAAGTACTTCCATCCCTAGTGGAGACTTAAGCCCCTGCAGTGGGACATGACGGGCTGAGATAGTAAACAAAATTATTTTGGTTATTTAATGTGTCGCCTGTATAATGTAGACAATAATCTTCAAATTCAATATACTGCTAATAATAACTTTCCCAAAATAAACGCGATCGTATGAGTTTATTACCTCAGCTCTGCCTTTGCGATAAAACTACGTAGTTGAGTAAGTTAATAAAAGCCATATCGGATATTGTTTGATATCCGAGAAAAAATTTGATTCCCGTAAGAAAACATTAATCTTTACCGTCGAAAGAATGTATACATACCTATATTCATGCGATTTGTAAAAATGATTCAAAACCGTTTACTAATAATTTAACTATCAAAAATGTTTTTGATTCTTTTAGTCCTAAAAATTTTAAATGTAAAAACTCCACTCAAAAACCAATATTTAAAAAGCTTATAAGATAAGACAATTTTATTTGTTATATTACTTAGCCTATTACAAATTTTATATTACACATTTTTTTTACATATAAAATAGAAAAATACCCTGAAGGTGCATGCGTCGCCCCAAGTACCGCACTGGGCGAATCCGTATCGCGACAGTTGGTGGGTTTATAATAGAATAATAATAAATGTTTCTTAATTTCTAAATAAATTTTCAATTCCTACGTTTTGTTATGTTAAGTACGTCACCTCACAACAAAATATATGTCCTTAGGTCTAAGATTAGGTACCTATCGGTCCCTGACGCTTTTAAGTATCAGAAATAATTTGGAGATTTACCAAGCTTTATGATTTTAATCATATAATTTATAATTTTAGTGTCGTCAAAGCCTGAGCGCAGTGAACCTGTTTCGGCTTTAGAAGGCTGTGCGGCCGTGGTCCGTATCCGGGCGTGTACGAATGAGTTCTTTCTGACTTAAGTACATAACTATCACTTACTCCGCGCCTCGGAGAGCACGTTAACATCCTGTCGACGACTGCAGATCAGATGGCAGTCGTTAAAATCCATCAACCCGCACTGGAGCAGCGTGGTGGACTAGTTCCAAGCCTCCCTCACCCTGGAGCGAGGTCCAAGCCCCTGCAGTGGGGTATATTGGGCTGGTGAAATGGAATGAAATTATTTTAAATGTTAGAGAGAAACAATCTAAAAAACAAAACGAACTGGGCGATTATTATCATCTGGCATTACTACACAGTCTACTATTTTATAGTTTTTACAAAAATTTACAACAATTTTATAAGAATTTTTTTCTAAATCATTACCTAATGATCCACCTGGATTACTATGTAGCTATTTACAATTATTTAGTATATGTGTTAAATTATGAACTAATTAATATAAATATAACTAATTAATTATTAGGAATATATATGATTCATAACTTTTATCAAAGAATCCTTAATAATTTACAAATATATTGATTTCAGCTCTGTACATTTAAAATCACCGTTGGGCCTGATGAAAAGACTTCCTGAGTATAGCGATCGCTTGAAGTACTTCTATTTTTAGAGTCTTCGGGTCAGACGTAGAACTACAGACTTGTGCCTTCTTTACAAGATAGCTTTGAATGCTCTTAATTTCAGAGTCAACAAACATCGTTTGCGTGATAAGCGACTGTTTGACGTACCAATCACGAATAATAACGTCTCTTACAATATCCAATAGGTACATAGATTTTGTAGTCTATACAATGCCTTGAACGATGAATTTGATACACATCACCAGAGTTACGTCTCATTTAAAAGAGCTTTATCCAAATTATAAATGTTTTCCTTTTTTTTATAATATTTTGGTCGTTTTTGTGTTTATTACTTGATTATTACTATGTACTATTGTACAATGCCGTATATAGCTATTAAGGTCAACAGATTCGCCTCTATTGTATTTTGTATAGTTTATATATTTACCTATTTCAAAGTTTGTTAACTGTTGCTGTGTCTATGTATTGAATAAAAAAATATTATTGTATTTTTTTTTGAAATATTTCTACGTAAAAATCATTAAAACAAGAAAAAAAGGCATGAAAATTGGTTCATCTCATAGACAGACACACAAACACACATACAGACGTAGACTTCAAAATTTGAACCCCTAGTTTTCGACGTCGGAATATAAAAATAAAGTACATTATTTACCAAATAACTCTTCTATATACTTTTCTGACATATTAACGACAAACATTGGTATAGCGGGAATGAATCATTTGTTATGAATCGATTTCGTCCACAAACAATATGTCAGAGTTTGGTTCCAACTTGTATCGTGTCGAACATAACACCCTTTCATGACAAATATGGAAACAATGAGTTAAGTTAGTTATAGTTAGATACCATAGAATCTGTTTGTTTTATTTTAACGTGATAATTTATAACTCGGTTGATTACTACTTTGATTTTTATGCCCTTCTCGTTTAAATTGTATTCTTTGTCTACTTCTTGAGCCTATGTTTTATTAGAATAATATTTGCAATAGCTTTCAAGTTGATAAGAAAATAGTTTACAGGTGCTATGCATTTTCTTTCAAGTTTAAAGACACTGATTAAATGCGTCTCTTTTTGTGTAAGTATTATCAAGTTTACTACCTGTATATTATGCAATAGCTTGGATGTTCGACGAGTGGTAATTTTTTGTCAGCCCGTAACTGTGACGTCATTCATATGTCATAGTCAAAGTTACGTGCTCAAGTTTTTGTTTTTAAATCTCTCTCATTATACCTGCAAATTTTTTTTTAATAGGCAACCATAACGGGAAATAACGGGAACTCCTACAAATCAAAATCTTGACGAATAATGCGAGTTGTAAATATTTTATTTTACTAAATATTTATTTTTAACTAATTTTTTCGTTGGATTTTGGATTATCGGATTAGTTTTATTTGATCACTTATATTTTGTACAAAAATGAATTCAGTAGAAAATAGAACTTTCAAACTTCTATTTTCTGTTTTGATATGTCTTGGTATTGGGATGATATTAGTATTTTTGAAAGTTATTACGTTACATTTTTTCGTTGCGTATATGAATACACATGACTTGCAACGATTATAGTACAAGTAAGAAAAAGGAAAGGCACGACCCGTTAGGATTTCTACTATATACCGGTATTAAGCTTATCCTTAACGAAAGCTATGTCTCCGTTACTTGAAAGATATATTATACTAAGTTGAAAGACACAAACAAATAGCATAGACTCTAACACAGTTTATTGGACAACAAACTTAGGTTTACTTACGAGGATTGTGTAGTAACAAATTTCCATACAAACGGCGTTAAGGTTGCAACCCCATTGAACCTTAACCGACTGGCTCAAAAAAATATATGGTATTCAAATCAATAAAAACTAAGTTCATACATTTTTAATATTTTAATACTTCATAAGAAAAAAAACCTAAATGCGTGAGACTTTTTTTTCGAAATTGTTTAATTTTTCGCATGTTCAATAAGATACTAATTGAATTTTCAAAATACCTCATTGAAATTCATAATTTATCGATTTTTAAAATTTTTCATAACATGTGAAAATGCAATTTATTTCATATTGAATACCTGAAAAATAAAACGATTTCGAAAAAATAATCCCGCGCATTTAAGTGTTTTTTCCACATGATGTATCAGAATATTTAAAAAGTTAAAAACGTATAAACCTAGTTTTTGCTGATCTGAATAACACTTTTTTTGCGCTAATCGGTGAAGGTTTAATGGGGTGCGACCGTAAACGCCGTTTGTATGAAAATTCGATGGAATACATGCATGGACATGTTTCCTTTTATGCTTATTTTTATAGCATAATGTCCTACGATATTCTTCTGCGGCCTATAATGTGCCCGAAATAGTTAAGAAATAATATTTTTTAATTCCGAGTCAATAACTAATACTGCATTGATTATATGTGGAATACAACTTGATCCACTTATTTTGAAGGAATTTTTATTAATTAGTTAATATTATTAATTAAATGTCATAAACTATAATTCCTTACTAAATCGTTGTGCAAAAAATTATATTTTCAAACAGTATTTGGGTAGGGAAACTCCATGACGTATAGCTAGATCTTAAGTTTATTCCCTGTTGACAATAATTACGTCTTAATGCAAAATCAATCATGACATGAAAGTTGCGCGCGCCACCGGATATTGCGTTATCTATGAACGGAAGTGGCGCGGCGCGTACTTCCGGACAGATTACTGCAAAAGTTTAGCAACTTTAGACTTATTGAGATTACGTATTAACGTGCCGATTTCTTACTTGAGAAAACGGGAAGAAACTTGCAAAATAAATTAAAAATAAAAACGAAATATTCCTTTTTATTACGTCTATATTTAGTAATTGGATTATCGAGTTTATAAAAGTATTTCGTATTTGATGACTCTGTACGATTTTTCATTATAATTACAGTACAATAATATATGTAAGCTGAAGAGCTTTCAAGTAAGCTATCAAGCTAAAGAGTTCGTATGTTTGAAGGCGGTAATCTCAGATATTACGTGTACTACTATGAAAAAAAACCTTTTTTATTTAAAAGCTCGGTTTTTAGAGAAGGTAATATCTATATAATATTACGGTACAAGCAAAAAGAGTGTACCAGTAAGCATAAATGTTGCAATAAATAACAGGCGACACAGGGCGGTGGATATGAAAAGGCATGGATAAGAGAACTATTAGGTAAATCATAAACACTGCTAATTTAACGCCGGTGAAACCGCGGGAAGCAGCTAGTTTTCAATATTTTGATTAGAATTTTTAGTAGTAGTCATTATTGTCAGCTTTATATTAGGTACCTCAGTGCTTTATACACATTTTTTAGACAATTAGACATGTCAGTTCATCTTTTCAAATATCTTTTAATTTCGTTCTTTTTACCACATTTTGATGTGCTCTTTAAAAGTAACTTTGTATGGGCCGCCAAACTGCCGTAAGTATCCATTATACCAGCATTATTGCATGGTCTCGACTAAATCTTTTACAAAAAGTAGTACTCATGCTAAATAAATTTGTTTTTGGGTAAAGGTTTTTCGTGAAATTACTTTTGTCATATAATCATTATAATTTTGTTGGTATATTATATAAATATTAACCCTGTTTCTTGTAAAATTACTTTTTCTTTCAACTACGTAGTAATGTTATCATTAATCACTACAAAACCGATCACAAACGACGTATTTTTCGCTTAGAACCAAAACAATGCAGATATGTTATATGAAATCTCATTATTGCACTGCTTTTTATTTAGATATTAATTTACCACAGAGGTTTATTGTCTCCCATTAAGTTTAATATAAAATGTATGCATTAGATCAAAAAGAAACTGGCGGAAAATAAAAATCGGCTAAATAAAACCGACTTGGTGAAAAAAAAAATGAATGGCGCGCATTTTGTACCATTGTAAAACTTTAATACTTCATATTAGCTTTGTATTTAGTAAGAAAAGTTTTTAAAAATGGGTATAGCGATAGCGATATGAATTCAACTCCACAAAGTGTAAAAACAGCTGCAAATGAAATTGTTAATAACCCTCTGCCGCAAAAGTCGTGGGATAATTATTTAAAAGCTGATGAAATTTTTATTATGTGGAGAAACGAAAGACGTGTAAAATCACTTTCCTAAAGTGTGACCACCTTCATTGTAGTCTATTTATATGCCACGTTAAAAAGCACAGTTAATACCAAGAACAACGTGTATATAAAAGAATACTCTAAATTAACATCGCTTCTAATAAACTTTGTTTTCATTAACTTGAGTTTTTATTTTGAGTGGGTATATTTGAAATATTATACAGAATATTTAAGTGTGTTCAATCTACCTAAGATTGGTAGTTGAAAGAAAAGTAGATTACGCACCTCGCTAAAGTGAGTAATTAATGTACTCGTGTTAATTTAGTAACACGAGTGCATTAACTTAACCAACATGACACTCGTGTATTAATAACTCACTTTGCGCTCCATGCAACAATCTGCTATTGTTTCACATTTATTATATACATAATACAATTTAATAGTTAATATTGGCTTAGAGGTGAATGAACTGAGACCATGCAATAAAGCTGGTATGCCGCTGGAATATTTCCGGAAATTTTTGAACCCACACACCAGGAATATACAATGAAATGAACTAATTTTAATAAAAAGTTTGCACGTGGTTATAGAGAGATTATATTATTATCCTATTTCACACATTTAAAATATATACGCCAGACCCTTCTGGCCAAACAAAGTGGTTTGAGTATTTTTTTTCTGACAGATTACGAAGTTTTCTACCGAACAATAATAACAATACCTGGGACATACCACACAACGCTATCTAGTTCGATCTAAGTAAAGGTTGTATTATGGGTACCAGAAAATTGATAAACACACTTAAATATTCTTTATAATATATGTGTATATGGATACTTTTTATACACTTTTCTGAGATTACCGGCAGACACGGAGCAAATACACATGTTCATACGCACAAATATTTGTCCCGGCCGGGAATCGAACTCACGACCCTTGGCCAGTTAAAGTCTCTTACCATTACTAATCGGTCAGTCAATGCTTTATAAAACATAATTATCAGGATAAGAGCCTATCATCTTAGAAACGATTGAAAACGTGAACAAAGTGTCAGTTTCAGTAATTAGACAGACCATACGTCCTTATCATTGTTTTAAACAAACATTTCGACTGACCGGTTGGCCGAGTGGTTAGAGACCCCAACTGCGGAGCCGAGGGTAGCGGGTTCGATCCCGCCCGGGACTAATATTTGTGTGCATGAACATGTCTATTTGTTCCGTGTCTGGGTGAAAGTATCTATATATGTATATATTATAAAAAAAAACCTGTTTAAATATGTATATCAGTTGTCTGGTACCCCATAACACAAGCATAATACTTGCTTACTTTGGGACTAGATGGCGTTTGTGTGGGATGTCCCAGATATTATTATATTATTTTATTTTATTAAATCACACATGAAATATAATTTTAGAATCTTTATTTTCTTTTCTAATACAAATTTTACTTGTGGGTTACACAAAATTTTACTTCAGATTTTTATGGTTACAATTTTATCACAACGCGGTATTACTATGGACATTTCGGATACCCTACAATTAATAAATATCCACGATGACAGTAAAGAATTATTGCCTTTCTTATATTACATTTTTTTTTAATTTTTTAATCTACGTATACCAAGTTTATTTTGTTTGTATAATTTTTAACAATCAAATCACACAAAAAAAACTTATTCTTTTACTGCCTCATGGACTCTCACCTTAAATACTACCTTACGTACGCAACATAAGTTAGAACATTGAAAAAACAAATTCTATTTATTTATTTATTAATCTGCATCCTGCTAAAATAATGTAATAGTTAGGAGGTACCCTAAATAAATGAAATAATATATCTAGCTTACCGCAAAAGCGAATAAACATAGTTTAAGTTTATGAAACAAAAGGATGTAACTTAAATTTATGGTGCAATGATGAAACATGAAAATAATACGTTAAACTTTTTTGCTTTCAAACAAATAATTAATAATGTTAGGGACGATACTGTCACTAATCAGGAGTCCCCAGACTGGCACAAAATGGTACGAACCCCCTTTGTCAAACTCACAACATTAAAATCAACCCTGTGGTTTTGTATTATTTATGCTGTTCTATAATCATTAAGATGCATATTTTCGTGTAACAGTTTGACTTACAAAATTATACAATTTACACAAAACTTTCTGTGTAAATAAACCTTTGATAGATAATATGGTATTCAACTAATATGAAATATATTACATTTATCAAGAGAATATATAAATAGACTTTATATGATAACAAATAAACAAAATTTCATTTGTTTGAAGAATACGGAAATTATAACCTATTAAAATTTTATCTCTTTCTCTTTCTTTCTAAACGAAAAACATTTCTTTAAATCTCCTTTAAATGGCCTGACGTCACAGGCTAGTACTATACCGTGCAGTATTGTCCTCTCTGTCTTACAGGACATTTTAAACATACATGATTTTGTTTTTGATTTTTTAAATTTTTTCACTGTTGTGTTATATTTAGATAACGCTTTCATATAAAATTTAAAAAAATTGTCAAATAGCCCATTACAAAACTGAGGCCTCAGAGTTTTTTACTTAATTTTTAAATTATGAGACACAGCATTCGTCTAAGTGAAAGACGTTTTAATACTACTGTACAATAATACTTTGAGTGACGGATTGGCCGAGTGGTTAGAGACTTTAACTGAAGAATCAAAGATAGGTTCGATTCCCGTCCGGGAAATTTATTTATGTGTATGAACATGTCTATTTGTTCCGTATGTTCGTGTCCGTGTTCCTGAGTGTACAAATATTTGTGTATGATATATCTTAAGGGATATTTAAGTATCTATATAAGTTGTCTAGCACCTATAAAACAAGCATAATACTTGCGCTTCCTGCTTCGGTACTGGATGGCGCTGTGTGGGATGTCCCAAGTATTATTATTATACTTATTCAATTTACATTAAATCTATAATCATAATTTTCTGTTACTATTCTATAATTAAAAGTAATATGAAAATGTGACCTCTTCTTTGTATTGGAAACTTGAAGCCTATATCAAACCGAAATAGAAATCAGAACGAGGTCGAAATAGTTCTATTTGAAATGATGATAACATAACCAATCTAATTAGTATAAATGACAGCTGTGGAACAGAAGTCGTGTATGGTTACTAGTCCAGTTTTTTAGTTTGGACCTCGCATCGTGACGTAATAAGAATCCAAGATTTTTAGGATCAATTTCTGACTTATTTATAAAAACAAATCAAAACAGATCGCAAACCCTCACTAAGAACATTTATTTTATTTTTCGATGTTTTCGAATAATTCTACGACAAGAAAAAAAAACAACCGAAATAAGACAAAATATGTCCAAGGAATACCTATAAGTGCAATAAGTTTAGCCAAAGCAAGTAAAATCTTCGAGAAAATATGTATTTCAGTAACACATATCACTTCTTAAATGGTTCGATAAAAAGAAAACAGTTTAAAAACACTCTACATCGCAACCAGATATTCTTGATCGAAAAATAAAAATAATTAAAAATAATAAAATTATAGTTAGATAATTAAAAAATATGGCAGATGCTTTACCAAAAATTGTAACAGATATATAATTACCTACGTTACTTTATTCATCTGACTATTAATTTTTTTAAAAATAGCAAATATTTCTTCTAAACATAAATTAATTATTTTCTAAACTAAAATTGATACAGTTTAGATAACATCATAGATGGACCCCGGTACTTATGTTGCGTCAATTCCAAAGTTGTTTTAAACGGCGTCTAAAACAACAATTTACTATCAACATTACGAGTAGGTAGTAATTAGAAATCGAAACGATGCGATGATGGCGTCATACTAGCGGGAACGTTACATTTTTTTTTTAATTGTAATCGATAATAATATCGATTGTAGTTTTTATTCAACATTCTTGTTTATCTACTTTTGTTTATTTACTATGCACAACTCTTTTATGCGATTTACGTAGAAAAAAATTGAAATCAGTTGATAATGTGCAGTCAATAATAAACATGTTTAATTTCCGAAAATAATCTCTCGTTTAAAGCAAGTAGAGAAATGGCAGGACGACTTCTAAAATAAATATAAAAATTTACAAAGGTTTTTCATTTGATGTATAAGAAAATTTGTACCATAAATGGGCATTCTCTTTTTTCTGTTTTAACTCAATTATAAAGGTAACATAATATTAATTAATCAATCAATCTTTTTAACGGACCATCTTCCAGTTTTCTTTTTCTAAACTTTTTTTCGTCGTGGGGGTTTTAAAATTTGAATTTTAGTTTTTTTTACTTTATCTTCAGGCTATTTTACCCCACTGCAGGGGCTTAGGCCTCCCCCAGGGTTAGGAAGGGGTTTGGAGCTTAAATCCACCACGCTACTCCACTGCGGGTTGGGGATTGTAACGACCGCCATCTATTGACAGCGTCCGGGACCGACTGCTTAACGTGTTCTCCGAGGCACGGAGTCAGTGATAGTTAATGTACTTAAGTCAGAAAAACTCATTGGTACACGCCCGGATTCGAACCATGGCCTTATAAATTTGAGACAGGTTCGTTGCGCTCTGGGCTATCACAACACAGTTTTTTTACTTACTGATTTCTAAAAGACAGTATAAGTCTGTGCCCGACGATATAAACTAATGATGATAAAAAAAGATATTTTGAAGAGATGTCTATTGCAGCGCCCAGTACCTACAGGTTCTGAGATGATACCTTTGTAATGCGAAAAAAGGTACCTAAATCAGCTCAACTGTGTCAGAAATACGGCTGCAGCGCACCCTAGTGACTTATAGCCGTAAATATAGTTTAATAACCTGCTCTGAACTTAATAGGTACCTATGTAATGCATTTTTTTTTTCAAATTTAAAATGTAATATCTTAGCCCTCGGTATAAAGCGTTTCCATTGCATTCCATCAGCCCTTTTTATACCCCACGGTAGGGGCTTAGGGCTCCCCTCAAGATTAGGGGCCTCGGACTTTAAATTCACCATGCTGCTCTAATGCCGATTGGCGGATTGTAGCGACCGCCATCTATTGACAGCACGAACGCAGCGAACCTGTTTCAAATCTATAAAGCGTTTACTGGGAATAACTTCGTGAATGCGATGCAAATGAATGACAGGAAAGAAAGAGATACGCGCGCTTTTTAATTTTGAAATTTGGATTTCTTAAACGTTAACACTTCTTGAAAGCATAATAGTAATAACTTATACCTAGTCGTACATTTGGGCAAGCACATAAATAATAAATCACCCGAGCCTCGTTGGCGGTCGTGACGTGATATACCGGCGAAAATGTACTGTCAGGGTATTATTTAGGGGGAAATTGAGCAAGCTCACAGACATGATGTATGTCTTTTTTTGCTTTCAAGATTTAAGATGAATTTGTAAATACAAACGCTGTAGCTGGACAGTCAGTTGACAAATGTTTCAAACTATTTTGGCGTATAATAAAAGCTGCGAATTAGATATAAGATATATCAATGGATATAAGAGAGCATAACACATGCAACCGTTTTTTTACTTGATATGTAAGTTAATAATATTTTTGTTGATATTTTTAATTGTTTATACGTTTACATTAATTTTAAATTATAATCAATTTTGTCACTCTTTTCTAACATTTACTGAAATCCATAACAAAATGTGATTTAAAATATGAATTAGGCGTCACGGAAATTCTAATTAGGCAGTTCCATAGCATAATAATTCATTAAATAAAATTTTCATACTTGAAATTGCAAACGAGGTCCCTAGGTAGGAATGGGTGGGAGCATAATGTATATGTCCTAGGATGATTTGATAATTGGAATTTTCGCAAATACCTTGAGTATATTGCAAAAACACGGATAATTAGACAATGGTGAATACATTTCTCAACTTTCCTGGAAAAAATAGGGTTTTTGCAAAAACACAAGTCAGTTTAGTAATACTGCGTAACGAAACGTTGGCTATTATGAAATAAAAACGCTGATTGGCCGGTCCGAGCGCCCAAAACGAGATCGCCTTTGATTGGTTGACGTTTTAAATGACAATCATTCACGTACATTTTTTTTGTTTATGTTTGTGTTTTTGAGAGCGATTCAGCAGTCTTTGGTTTTAAACATGGTTAAAAGTGTGCTTGGACTTGAAAAAAAGTAATGTAAATCGATTTTATTATTTCTAACCTTTCATAACTCAATATTTTAAGCAGAGAACTATGTTATGAGTACAATTTATTGTAATACTACGTTAGGTGAATACTACATAAAAGTGTTGTAGCTCATGAACGTTAGATGGCAGCACTCAGATAATATACACGCGATTTGTTAGGCAGTGACCGCTGTTGTATTTAAATCTCTTTGTTATTAAAATACCATTTTCACATAATACTCAGTATTTATCTAATTTTTTTCATCAGCATCAGCATCAGCCCATTTTTACCCCACTGCAGGGGCTTAGGCCTCCCCCAGGGTGAGGAGGGGGGCTTGGAGCTTAAGTCCACCACGCTGCTCCACTGCGGGTTGGGAACTGTAACGACCGCCATCTATTGACAGCGTCCGGGACCGACTGCTTAACGTGCCCTCCAAAGCACGGTGTCAGTGACATTGTGTACTTAAGTAAGAAAAACTCATTGGTACACACGCGGATTCGAACCATGGCCCTATAGGGCCATATAAATTTGAGACAAGTTCGTTGGGCTCTGGGCTATCACGACTAATTTTTTTATTTTATGTCAATTGTATTGAGTTTGAGATTACCATAGGCAGACCTTCATAATTTTTTTTTATTTATCTACCAACTGTAATAGTATAAATTTACACGGCATTAAAATAATTGAAAATATTTCGAAATATAAACAGCCTTATAAATAATCTGTAACTTCATGTTCACAGCAGGTATTACACACATCGAAAATCTATTTTCCTCATAAAATTAAAAGTTTTTTGTTTTTGAATCTCAGCTATCTGGAAACCATTTAACTGTGAGCACATTCAGAATTTTTAGTTTAGAAATTATACCTATAGTTATCTTAGTAATATTTCTGTAACTAGGAATTTTTAATCTATTTATTGTACAAATCATAAAGGACAGCAAGAAACTTAATACAGAATATGGAAAAAATTCTAAACCCTTGTCATAGATTTTTGTAAAATATTTTTTTTTTTAATATTTTGTATAAAAGTATTACTAAAAGTAAAATTTAAATCCCGAGAAACAGTAGAAATCGACTTACAAACTTTGTTGAGTCCTGCTACTTTGAGTTCTATCGCAAAAGCATTCATCAATTTCCAATTATATGACAGAAACACGTAGAGAACATGTGTGACTAATTTTTAATTTAAGTAATTTATAGTTATATTTATTCTTATATCTACCAAATGGCAATTTTATATTTTCACCCGTAATAATAATGAAAATACTAAATAATATTAATTAATGAAATACGGAAATACTAGTCAGAAAACCGAAAACTTCATGTCAAAAACGATAAAGACATCTGCTTCTGCTGCTACAGGACATTTGC
Source organism: Luffia ferchaultella (assembly GCA_949709985.1). Taxonomy (NCBI): domain Eukaryota; kingdom Metazoa; phylum Arthropoda; class Insecta; order Lepidoptera; family Psychidae; genus Luffia; species Luffia ferchaultella. The sequence goes on from OX453249.1 coordinate 21,202,390, forward strand.
TTCCACATCTTCTGGGTCTTCTATATAGTCTTTTACATCTGTATTTGCATCCTAAGCTATTTTATGGATGAAATTAGAATGTGAACTGTCACATAATTTTATTTATGATTATAAAAACCCCCTACACAAAAAAAACTAACTTTTAAAAATTGTGCAATAATACAAGTTTGTTCATTGTCTAATGATTTTTGATCCTTAAAGGTGTCTGGGACCGCTAATTATTAGGTATTTTAAGTTTACTTACCGGTCTCAGACGCCTTTAAGGATCAAAAATCATTAAAATGAACAAACTTGTATTATTTCACACTTTTTGAAGGATAGTTTTTTTTTTGTGTCGGGTGTTTTTTAAATTTTTATTTTAAAACTTTTAAACTTAATTATTTAGTTAAACTAATTCATACATGATCAGACAAAAAAATAATTTTCAAGCTTTTACTTCTCATTTTGTTAGTTAATATTCCTCATTCCCTTTCAATATAGTGTGCAGTATTCTATTAGTCAAGTCCTTTCATCTGATACCGATATTGATGGAGTAGTGAAAAAAAAAATGTAATTCGTCATTTTGTGGTGGCGGCTATCTTAGATTTAAAATTCGTCATGATGTGTAGTATTCTACTAGTCAAGCCCTTTCATTTGATACCCATATTGATGGAGTAGCGAAAAAATATGATATCCGCCATTTATTGGCGGCGGTCATCATGGACTGATGATCAAACAGGAACACTCCTGACTGATTCACCTTCATATAAAAAAAAATCGCATCCAAATCGGTTCATCCGTTTGGGAGCTACGATGCCACGGACAGATACACTGATACACACACAGTTCGGACTTAAAACACCCCTCTCTTTGCGTCGGGGGTTAAAAAAAAGCACAGCCGGCTGGCCGATGTTTAGTCTATTTTAGCATAATTATTATCTATTAGGTCTTCCTGCGCTAGTCGCACACTGGAGGAATGGTTGCTGTAGCAAATGATATTGCTAGAGCAAAGATATAATTGAGAGGAGAGAGAAAAGTCTTCTGAAAAAAATATACGCCCGATATAGACTTTTTATGTAAATTAGGGGACGTCGTCGCCACTACGTCGTCGTTCTGTTTTACGACATTTTCCTTCCATGCATATCATATTTTTGTGGACTTCGAACACTTATTTTGTACTTTCTACGAGTACAGAAACTGATTGAAGCATGCTTGTAAAATGTAAACGTGTCAGTTAAAAAAAATAATAATATCCAACCATATTATAAGTTTTTTGTGTATCTGTTACCTTTTTACGGCTAAATCCTGAAACGATCTAATGACACGTAAAAATGTGAAAGTTTAAGGGACGAAAAGCAACGTACAAGTAGGTAGCTGTTTATCCTGGTAAAAAAGGTTTCTACGGATCCCAAAAATTTCAAAGGATCCCAAGATTTGTCTTTATTTATAACGTTACGGAGCAACGAAACGACATGATTTATTGCGCGGAGATATTTATAGAAACAGAGAGTAACATATTTTACTGTTAATCCCGGTATATAGGACACACGCATGGGGTCCAATAGGGTGCAAATTTGTCATTTCCGCACATGGTAACGGAGCAACGAAATAACGTGTATTTGGATGGAAATACTTTGAGAAACGCAGAGTAACATTGATTATTGTTGATCCCGGTATACAGAAAATACTAATGGGATTCAAAAGTTGTCATTTCCGCAAGCCGTAACGGTGCAACGAAACGACGTGACTTTTACACATAGATAAAAGTACGGGGAGTAACAAAGGCTATTGTTTTTCCCCGTTGAAGAATTACACGGAATATAAAACTAGATTCGAAATCAGTGACAAGCAAACCTCAAGTGGTGACATGAACAGTAGTTGTAGACGTGGAATTCAAAAGTGAAGCAGAATTGGTATTGCTACAGGAGCGGTGTTATTGTATATATGCGGACGGAAACTATGATTGCGATATTCTCATAATTAATAATACATTGTTATAAATAGACCTGTAAAATTAATTTTTATCGTATATTATAATAATTTTGTCTTTCCCTAGCTACGTAGCTAGGTTCCTGAGAGAAATCCAAAACTTTCAATTTTTGATGTTTGATCTTTACGTAGCTATGATAATTACATATCGATAGTTATCACTACGACTTGGATTGGCCAAAAATGAAGAAGAAAAATTGTTATCAGCGTAAAATCGCATTAAGTATTTGAAACACTTTATCAGTTTAGATGATTTTAGATTATCAATTAATTATCAAACCATATCATATTACATACTCGTATTGAAATGTCATAATATGACTCAACATCCTTAAGTACAAAAGTTAACCAGGTAACCTAGGTAATACTTTTTTAACCAATACAACGTGTACGCAATGATCCAGAGCTTCTTTTTAAATATTTATACAGCAACCCCATCTGACCTAAGCGAACTCGTTTCATTATTCAAAAGTCAAAGCGCGATGTTTTCAAAGAAAAAGCCAGCTTTTCGTCGTAAAAAAAAAAACTTAAAAGCTCACCGTAACATTGCGCTGAGTACAAAGGATCCTCACGCGTAGCTAACCGGGCGACTGCCAGGCTAAATTACACTTTATATTTTCTAGCAACATGGGTCAAAATTCTATGTAATTTTATTCACTGTATGTTTACCATTTAAACACTTTTAATTTATATTATTAATTTTAGTCATTTTGGTCCGTTTTTGTGTATTTTGTCAAAACAGCGAATAGTACGTCGTAGCGACTGCGTATAACGGTAGGACTGAAGCAATGCCGTGGTTTAGGGATGTGCTAAAAATATATGCTGACGTCGATAAAGACAATTTTATTATAATAAATAATATTAATAATTTTGTGAAAATTGTTATAGTATTCTGATTTGCAGAATAAAAAAATATATAATACAATCTACAGAAGAATTAACCAGAAATCCCATATTATACGTTGTTCAGAATGTTAACTGAATTTCTTTTAGTTATTTTTAATACGTTAAAGCAGACTGGCATCTGAGAAATAGTCGAGTGTAATTCGTGATGAGTGCTCTATTTTGCGTAGTTATATCCAACATCGTTAAGAATTGTTTTTACGTGTTAAATTTATTTTGCGATTCCGTTAATACTAAAATCACACATTGTGTAGAGTTCATTTTAGTTCTAAGTCGTGTGACAGTTCATTCTTATTTTAATACAAATTTGAAGTTAATAATTCACAAAATAATTTAAACTAAAGTAAAAAAGCTACTATTTCGTCAATTTAATTTTTATAAAAAATATGTTATTTGATAGGAGATGTGTTGTTTTTGTGTTTCATTTTATAGGACGGTGTAGAAATATAACGAATTGGAAATTGTATTAAATTTTTGAATAACAGGCAATTTTTTTTAAATAATTATTTAAACATATTACGTATTTTGCTATTTTATTATTTACGCATTCATACCTAATATTACGGATAGTGTTTGGTATCCATAGTACAAGCTTTGCTTAGTTTGGAACTAGATGGCACTGTGTGGAATGTTCAAGGTATTATTATTATTACCTCACAGAATAATACAAAAAACCAAAGAAAATATAAATTAAAAATGGAAATAAAGTATACTCTAAATAATATAGAAACACCTTTGTGTATTTTATACTTTTGATATTCCCGTACCAAGTTTAAAACATACCAAAGAGGTATTTAATTACGCTGTAAATAAATCATACACATTAAGGGTATAATGACATAACCAAATGACAACCTTGAAATAATTTGTTTTCTATTGTGTTTGTTTGTCAGTGTTACAATGCTTCTTATTTAAAAAAAAAAAAAATTATCAAAATACTATCAAGTGAATTTCGAAATGACTCTGTTTTTGCTGTAACTTTATCTAAAAAGTATTTAATCAGCCTCTTTTATTGAGTCTCAAATCCTTGTGATTTCAATCCTTTAGTCATACTAGTTTTTTTTTTATATTTAAACCGTAGGTATTTATGAAAATAAGTTAATGTTTTAAATTAGAAGTAAAAAAAAAATTGTAAATCCATTGACATCTAGCTTCGCACTATTCTTACACAAAAAAAAACATGCCAGGTGCATTAACAAAATCAACATTTTATACTAGCACATCACTACGGCCCGGTAGTATTAACTGCGCATGCCCTATTCTTTCAGAACATACTTGGAAAACGCGAGAAACCAGCTTTTAGCGAATATAGGTTATTTTAATAAAATATTGGATCAAAGTATTTCGTGAGCCCACTAAATGAACTCTCATAAATCGTACACGTAAATTAATTAGGTTCATGCCATTTATACATACATCAGGAATTATGTCGTTTACCCAAGGTTGTAGGGTATTATTAGCAGTAAAATAGCGTTTCACAACAACAACTGGTATGTGTTCATCTAAATTGGGCAATCGCTTCGTTTTGACACTTAAAATGAAGATTAAAGGAGTTTCGAAGTGTCTTGGAAATCGATACGATCACTTGTTGCAAAGTTACGATAGGTTTCATAAAGGAAACGCTATTTCATTACATGTGTTTTACATTCAAAAACATATTAATCCGTTAAACATACTACCTAACCGCTAAGAATTAGGTGGGTATCTATACTATCTATGTCCGTTGTCTCTTTCAGTATAACTAAATCGAAAAAAATATCGATATAGCAGTAAATGAAATCGTTAATCGCCATTTGATCTGTGTGCGTTAGATTTAATAATTAATTAAACTGATGTGAAGCTTTATAATGAAAACAGAAGTTTAATTTTCGATGTGCTTGTCAGGTCGACGCCGACGTTAAAAATATTTTTCAGATTGGGTCTATGTATAGGCCTTTTTCGATGGAAATGGGTTTTTTTCTAAGTATTGTAAGAAATTAAATGATGCTACTGCACCGCCGGTAAATTTAGAAAATCTTGCAATAGAGTTCAGTGCCTAATTGATTCATTTAGTGTCAGTTCAAAAATTCTGAGAACTGAAGTAGGTATTACATGGACGTAATGGTATTTACAATTTTACATTATAAAATATAATTGCGTCATTAGTAACATTTCCTGCGAGTTTATACAATAAAAATCCCTTATATTTTTATTCAAAATATATTTTAACTAGACGTATTTTCTTTATACTGATGTATGAAAAAATAATACATGACCAGTGAACCTGTTAAATCGAGTATAATTTGAGAATGAACAATTATGCACGGTATAAATGCTGTGTAAAAAATAAATATAATGGCGAAAAAATACTAAAGTGTTACTGAATAATAAAACTAGCAAAGATAGTATTGCTACTTAATTTCACTTCAAAGACTGCAATTTTATGAACTAGTTTACCTACAATGTTTTTGCAATGTAGATAATGCATTAAAATATTTGTGTTTATATTTTTGTGCTATTGTGCTAAAAGTACACCATGTTTGTAGAGAAAAAAAGAGCTCTTAATTCTGGCTCAGATGTGTATTTCAGGCATAAATTAAAACTAGACGACATTTACAATAAATAAACTTTATATTTAAATAAAAAGTACTATCATTTTAAATTATGATGATTGTAATATTAAATTATCCGTATATCCCTCAAAGGATAATAAATTTCCAAATGTAATACTTACTGGTACATCGTTTTACGTAATTTTATGTAGAAAATAAAGCGAAGTGTATGGGTATTTAAGTAAGGACGGAACAATCCGCGCGCAATTTCAAATCGCATTTAAACGTTTTTTAATAAAATAAACATTTTTATAATTGGTAATATTTTTTTTTATTTTAATAGAATTCTAGAAGTGTGACGTAGTAGTAGCACGTAGTAGATGTGACGTAGTAGAAATATCTGTGAAAAAAAAATCATTTTTGTAAGCTACTAGTTAATGTAAGTTGAAATGTACTGCTCTAATAAATGTGTTACACAACCAAATCATAAAATTTTACTGCTTCATGTTTCAAGTCTGGGTCACAGCTATTCGATTTTACGAGGAATTGGTGTGAGAGGTAAAGTATTTTTTAATAATAATTCTTCTGCAACTTTTTTATAATGTAGAAACATTCTTTATCGTCGAGTAGATAAGTATTATTATGAGTTTATTTGAAAACATGATTCAATTGATCTATTTTGTAAATCTTTATCGCAATCTACTGATTGTCGTAACTCGTCTTTAAACAAAAATACGATTTTTTTATATTTTTGTGTGTTTATGTGCTTTTAAACCATTTTTAAAGTCATATAATTCAAAAACACATAACGCATCTTTTTATGTACGGCGTGTGACATATCAAATGAAATTGCTTATTGTTACAAACACACAAAAAATGCATGGTTTAAAAGTTATTAAACAAAATATAGGTAAACTGACCGTAGCTTCCCTTATCATTCCTGAAGTAATGTAATTTTAAATTAAAAATAAATTACGGAATATAGGGCTTCATTCATAGCCTCAATAAAACGGGTTATTATCATAACTTATAGTTAGTTAATCGTAATATACCTAGGTGTGTGTTTAATAGCATCCTAACGAACCTGTAATGTTGTGATAGCCCAAACGCAGTAAACATGTTTCAAATCTATTAAGCCATGTGGCCGTGGTTCGAATCCGGGCGGTTAGCAATGAGTTCTTCTGACTTAAGTACATTAACTATCACCGAGTTCATGCCTCTCAGAGCACACGTTAAACAGTCGGTCCCAGTTGCTGTCGACAGATAGAGATCCGCGAATCCGCATTGGAGCAGCGTGGTGGATTTAAGCTCCAAGCCTCCTCATCTTGAGGGGAGAGATAAGACCTTGCAGTGGGGTATAAAAAGGCTGATGGAATGGAATGGAACGAACATGTGCTCCAAAGCTGCTTTGTTGTTATATACTTTTGAACAGTAGTGCATTGGGCACAACCGGTCGTAATGGATGAGTGAACTGTTGCTTATGTATAAATATAAGTTAAAAAATTAATCGGACTAATCGAGATAGTTACCGAGTGACTAAAGTATTAAACTTTTAACAATTTAGCTTTGAATATATGTCTGAATAGTCCTTCACAATATAATGGTAAGAAAAATATCAGACTAATTCACACATACTTGTATGTGTGACTTGACAGACCACATACTTTCGCTATGCCATATTAAACAGTATAAGCCGTTTCTGTAAGAGTGAATTATAACCGAACAGTCAGGTGATTGTTTTATCTACTTTCTTGACGCCGACTCTCTAACCAATAATAAAAAAATCTCACCCAAAGAGTTTAATTTTTACGTCTATTCATTTGGATTACGCATACCTAATGTTTCCAAACGTAGTATACCATAGATTTTCTCCTATTTTTCCGATCGAAGACTCGTTCGCAACGCCAAAGTTTTCACGAAATATAAAATACCCTGTCGATACTCTATTCACGAACACGATTTTTTACGGTCGTGATGGAGTGTTCGGGAAAGAGCTTTGACTGCTAATATTGAATCACAATCCAATATGAGAACCACTTGTATTCTTCAAATCCTTCAAATGTCGCAAGATAGTTGCCAACGCAACAGAAAGTGTTTACCATAAATTTTCAGTTTCCGTAGATTTCTTTTTCTCATTATTGTTAATCTATACTAATATTATAAAGCTGAATAGTTTGTTTGTTTGGTTGTTTGTTTGTTTGTTTGTTTGTTTGTTTGTTTGTTTGTTTGTTTGTTTGTTTGTTTGAACGCGCAAATCTCAGGAACAACTGGTTCGAATTAAAAAGTTCTTTTTGTGTTGGATAGCCTATTGAGGAAGGCTATAGGCTATATGTATAAAATAATACTATCTGTCTGTCTGTCTATTCGAATAAATCTCCAAAACGGCTAAACTGATTTTGATGAAACTTCACAGATATGGAAAGAAAGTAGTCAAAAGTAACATACACTACTCTTTGTATGTCTGTATGTACGTCTATCTGTCTATTCGAGCTAATCTCCGAAACGGCTAAACCGATTTTGATGAAATTTCACGGGTATGAAAACGAGGTGGTCAAAAGTGACATACGCTACTTTTTGTCCGTCTGTCTGTCTGTCTGTATGTCTATGTGTCTATTCGAGCTAATCTCCAAAAAGGCTGAACAGATTTTAATGAAACTTTGCAGACGTGAAAGAAGGTTGTCAAGAGTGACATCAGTTACTTTTTGTGGCTGTCTGTCGTTTGTCCTCACTGATCTATCATCGTAGATAAAACTGAAAATACTAAGTCTGGGAAGCCGAAATTTGGAATAGTGGTTTATTTTATAACGTGATTAGGTATTAATTTTTTAAGAAAGGAATATTTGGAAATTTCCAATTTAAGGAGGGAGGGATGGAGGGGCTTTGTATGAGAGTCTTTGTTTTTTAAAGTTAGAAACAAAAATTTTAATATACATAAATAATGACGTGATTCAGGGTTTTTGGATTTCTACATTTTAAGGGTGGGAAACGTGAGGTGAAAAGTATGTGAGGGCTGATGATGATCGGTTTTCTTATAGGAGTGGGGAGAATGAAGATTGAAAGTTTAAATGGGTGTACCCAATATTAGTTACAGCAAAAAGTATGTATAAACCGTTTCGAATGTTAATACTACCTAAAACAGGACTGTGTAGTCTACGCAAGCGAAGCTGCGGGCGGTCGCTAGTACATTATAAACACAATCATAGTGTCTTACAAAGCCATCTGTGCCCGTGAGCACAGTTTATTATTTTACGTATATACATCCATTCAATGATAAATGCGGGCAAAGTGCAAGCGAAAACTAGTACAATAATCTGACTATAACATACACTAGCGACCGCCCGCAGCTTCGCTTGCGTAGACTACGAATTCTTGTTATAGGTACTATTAACGTTCGAGATGGTTTATATGTACTTTTTGCTGGAACCAATTTTGGTTACACCCAATCAAACTTTCAATCTTCATTCCCCTTCCACCCTTTAAAAAAACCGATACAATTTTGCATCTCCCGTTTCCCACCCTTAAAATGTGGAAATCTAAAAACCCTGAAACACGTCATTATTTGAGTCCCTCCATTCCCATCCTTAAGTTTGAAATTTCTAAAAAAGCCTTTCTTAACTTAATGCTCACGTTATAAAATAAACCTATGTTCCAAATTTAAGCTTCCTAGACTTAGTAGTTTTGGCTGTAGTAGTTGATAGATCAGTGTGGACAAACGACAGACAGATAGACAGACAAACAAACACTAAAAGTTGTTTATGACACTCTTGAAAATCTCCTTTCACGTCTGCAAAGTTTCATTAAAATCTGTTCAGCCGTTGTGGAAATTAGCTCGAATAGATAAAATTGAATTGAATAGACACATAGACGTACAGACAAACAGACGGACAAAAAGTAGCTAATGTCAAATCTCTTGACAACCTTCTTTCCCGTCTGCAAAGTTTCCTTAAAATCTGTTTAGCCGTTTTGGAGATTAGCTCAAATAGACAGATACACGTACAGACAGACAGACGGACAAAAAGTAACATTTGTTAGTTTTGTCGACCTTCTTTTCATACTTGTGTTGTTTCATTAAAATTGGTTTAGACAGATGGACGTACAGACAGACATACAAAAAGTTCTGTATGTCACTTTTGACTACATCCTTTCCATATGTGTAAAAATGCATCAAAATCGGTTAAGCTGTTTTGGCCGAAACCTATTTGCTCGAATAGACAGACAGTTCGTTTTCATATATATAGCCTATAACCCTCCGCTAGATTCAGGCTATCAAAGGCAAAAAAATAATAATTTCAAATCCGACTGGTAGTTTCAGAGATTAGCGCATTCAAACAAACAAACAAACTCTTCAGCTTTATATTAAGTATTTCTATTATATAGATTATTAGATTATAAGATAATAAGAAAATAAGATAATACTGAAAACCGTATCAAAGTCTATTGCGTGGTTTGGAAGTAAAAAGTTAACGAACAGAGGCAGACAGCGAATTTATTTTCTCCCGCTATAGTTTTCATATTTCGATAAAAACTGCTAAGATATTAATTTAAATTGTGTGGTGTAAAGGGCAATTATAATATGCATGAAATACTTAAGACAACTAACGTATTTAATTTGATAAGGATTAATATTACGTTTAAAAAATATCTTCGCAAATAGAACATAATGTTAGAATAAATTTGATTGTCATAAAAAAGGTTATAGTAAGTTAACCTTAAAAGCTACACATATGCTGTCGCGGACTTTTGGTTAGAACTTTTAAAAGGGAAACAATTCCGTAATACATGATTTTTGGTTAACATCAATCGTTTACGCAGCGCGCGCGACGGATGCTCTCAAAAGGAATAATTTTTCCCGTTTTTGCAACATTTTTCATTGATGCTCCACTCCTATTGGTCGTAGCGTAATGTAGTATAACCTATAGCCTTCCTGGATAAATGGACTATCCAACACAACTATAATTTTTCAATTTGAACCAGTAGTTCCTGAGATTTGCGCGTTCAAACAAACAAACAAACAAACAAACAAACAAACAAACAAACAAACAAACAAACAAACAAACAAACAAACAAACAAACAAACAAACAAACAAACAAACTCTTCAGCTTTATAATATTAGTATAGATTAATGGAACAGAAAGACCGACAAAATTCGTATTGTACAGTTGTAAAGTAAATCGTTTGTTACTATTGTCAGACACTTCAAACTATGCGTCTAAACTATTTGGATGGATGTTAAGACAGCCATTGATGACGAATTTCCCAAGTGATCGTTTTACCTGAGGAAGAAATTTCACCGAAATTACAAATTTCCGGGCTTCTATCGGCGCGTCGTGAACTGAATTCTAAAACAACACGTTTCCCAAGATCGATAGATTAAATGAAAATGAATACTTTATAGCCTAACAAAGTTCTTCGTATTTATTAATAAATTCATCATCATCATCGTCATCATCAGCCCGTGTCTCTCCACTGCAGGATATAGGCTTCTCCGAAAGCTCGTCATCGCACATGGTCCTCCGCTTTTCGCATCCAACTAACCCCGGTATAGTGTTTCAGGTCATCTGTCCACCTGGTCGGGGGTGGACTTTTCGGTACGGGGTCTCCACTCGAGAACACGTCTACTTCATGGCTTATCGGTTAATAATTTATTAATAAATTATTAGTTTTAACAATAAAAATACAACTTATTCTATTTTTAGTTCAGACAACAAATTACTTTTTCAAAATTCTACATGAAACAAAGTATAGGATATATAATAATACATTTTTTACATAAATTAACTTACATTACATAATCACAAAAAATCCTAAGTTGCTTGTCATCCATGAGATTCAACAGAGGCCGCTTTGAGACCGGTTTTCAGTTACATATTGTCGTAATGTCTTTATGCGATATCAATTTCCTCAGAAAATGATTTTTAACTCTGTCAAAGTTACGAGGATATACTAAAAGAACGTGTTTGCGAAAATTTATGGTAAAGATTGATGATCTATTCAAACCTTTGATTCGAACATAAGTTTATGACCAATAGTTACATCCACTTAACTGAAAATTTATCAGATAAGTAATACCGGCGACATGCCTTTTGATACAAATAAGCTATAAACTAGTAAGATATAGCTAACTAAACTAATATAACGTAACCGATTTTAAATAATCAGTAATACAATTAATTGATCCGTTATTTGGTCGTGGTAACCGAAAACATTGTGGCGTGCTCTTCTAACTTAGTTAGAAATAGTTTTACGTGACTGTTAACTTAAATAGCTTCTAATTATCACGAACGGCCTGGCAGAGAGTTAGGGTGGAAGAAAGTGGCTTGCCGGTGCACCCTTTTTCGTTTTGATGAAATAATGTAACTCAATTGCACGAAATTCACTTCCAAATTAACATTTAAATATAATTTTTAGCTGATTGAAAAAAAAATTTCAACCACCAAATTAAAATATATGTACTTATATTACAAACTCAACCTTTATTTTCTTATAATACAATTCAACTTATCCTTAATCCAAATTAATAACATATACGTTTACCAAACAATAAATAATTTTGGAACTTACCTTGCAAAAACTCGTGCACTTTATACTTTTTTTTGCTATTTTAGATACATTCATGCATTGCTTGACTTTCGGGGGCCTTTTACAGTGACGAGGCCATTGGATCATTATAAGGTTAAAAATTCAAGAGGTCGAGAGGTTAATTTGTAAAATTAATTAGGTATGGAATAAGGGCATGTACCAATGAGTTTTTTCTTACTTAATTAAGTACAAAATTATCATTGGCTCCGTGCCTCGGAGAACACGTTAAATCATCGGTCTCGTTTACGATCTACCAACCCGCTCTGGAGCAGCGTGGTGGTGGACAAAGCATTCTCATCCCGAGGTAAGGGTTTTTTTATTATTAGGATAAAACTACGTATTTGGGCCACATTCTAGGCGTTAACGCAGCGCCGAATACACTCCGTTTGAAAAATCCGATCGCTACGACTCCATATGGACGAGAAGACGGATTTTTAAAATTGCACGTAATCGGCGCTATTTTTGTGCCGCGTTAATTTACCAGAGTTACTGACTAAAAACCAAAGGTGGCCGGCAAATCGGCTAAACCTTCCTATTTAGTCTTGGAGCAAATCCAAATGAAGCCTGTTACAATCAATCAAATATGTAATCTTATACGCATGAAAAATAGTGGCGAGGTATAAGTATATGCAATGAAAGTTGAGCGTTACCAAAACGTGTTCCACGAAAGCACGAACGTCTAACGAAGGCGTGGTACATATATGTTATCAAATAAGCAAGATTGCCCAATTAACTACAGTACCAAAAGAAAAATTGTACACGCAGTGACATCAGGTTTAGTTATGTCTAGGAAAATTTCTTAACTTTCTACTAAAAGTAAAATATTTGGAAGGAACATTTTAATTATTATTTGATAAACTAAAAGATGACCCAGTCATGTTTTGTCATGTCCCACAGACATGGTCGCATTTCCACGAGCTCTAATAATTTCACTACATCGTATTTAAACGCCATTTTACTAAAATAAACTCGCAGCAAATAAACGAGTGAAATAAGCAAGTCAGGCGGCGATAGGTAAGATATTGACAGAAATGCATGATACGGCGCCCCGGGGAGGACGGAACGCGAGCACCTGGACTCATACTATACATTATCCCTTGTAGGTGCGCAGTACATCGCAAAAATATCGCGACGGTTTCAGAGGGAAGCTTGATGTCCAAAAAAATCGTAGCGTCAATATCATTGCGTAGCGTTATGTCGGGGACGTGCACGTTATAACGTTATCGTGGACGAAAATTTAAACCGTCTTCATATACCTATTTCCATACAATTTACTACTCCGTGTTATCGTATCGTGCACGTCCACGATAATATCGTAGCATTAAGAATTATTATTATAAAAGCGACCATTAATGCTCTATTTCTTAAATAAAAATATTATTTTAACAATATCAGGTAAACTGTATTAAATCGGTTTTTATTTCTTTATAGTGAACGTGACAATCACAACTTTTTTGACGTATTTTATTTATGACCAGTACTTAATTTATAATTTTGTCTCTATACATATGGGACAACCCCTTATGTATTTATTATGAAAAAGAAAATCTAGGTATGTATACCAGTTGTCTAGTACCTCATGATACAAGCATAATACTTGCTTACTTTGGGACAAAATAGCGCTCTATGGGACATCATGCCAATGGGGACCTCTCAAGTATTTTTATTATTATGATCTCCGAATGTTGTTCAAGTGTGCGTTTTAAGCGACAACAGACAAGTTTTATATTTTCACTATTCATGGTACGGAAAAAATTTATTCCATTTACGGTTTATGCCAAAAACAGCGATTTACCAAAGGAAGTATTTTTAAAGGATAAAACATAATGTTATAAACAACGCTCTCTATTGGTCAAATAATTAACTAGATCAAATGAAAAGTTGGTCTAAATGAAGAACATTCATTATTACTATTTGTAAATAAAAAACTCATTGCTTACTTAATTTTTAATTAACCGTAAAAATGCAATATTGCTATTCATTGTAAAACGTAATTTTTCTACGTCCATTGGTGAATACAATACCAGTGAATACCATAGAATTTCATATCGCTTTGCAAAACACGCCATCTAGTACTATTTTGTCAAACTACGGTGAATTAACTTACCGAATGTGAATTCCAGGAGTTTCAGAACAATATTTTCCGAATTAATTTCGTCAGACAGCGTGTTTTTACATAAACACCACTTTAGTTTAAAACGAGATATTCATTTCAAAATTAATCCGAATCCATGTGCGATATGTATGTAGGTACTTCTTTCCTAATATTTTAATTTTCTTATCACTTTTTGTACATTTATAAACATGATTATAAATCTAACATAGCCTGGTAACTTATAATAAACAAACGTATTATAATTAGCTTTTTTATGTAGACATATTTAATACAGGCGCTCTAAAAATCTTTTGAATCTGATGTAAAAATTTTAAACGTCCACTTAGTTGCAATCTTCAAAGAATGTTTGTTCCTATGCATATGGGGTGTCCATTTACTGCCATATCCTACCATTTTCTGTCATTTCTATCGCGGTGTAATATAACACAGTATTTCAGCATTTCTTACCATTTTAACCAATTTATACCTTTCATTTCAAATCATCTCATATTGGTAGCTATTCGTAACTACTTTCTGTTGTCTTTATTCCTTACCTATTAAGTTACACACCATGTTCGTAGTCGTAACCTCTTTCGTCACATAGAAAATTCCATTTTTAACGGCCTGTTCCATTTATCCCTACCAGATCAGCCATACCCGTATGGAAGAATGGAATATTTTTCCACTTATCCATACTAGTAGGGATACTTTTCCACATATCCCTCCTATCGAAATGTAAGTATAACCAACTTGAAAATGTTTAAAGTGTTTTGTTATTATGATAAAATTATAAGGAAACCTTTATATAGGTAAGTTACTGGCTGATAGTATACATAATCATACATACCTACTATTATTTATAATTCATTTATTTAATAGAATAAAGACACTTGTCAATATATATGTGATTTTATTTTACCAAGAGAATATGAACAACCAAATAATAATTGTATTCAAAATGTGTGATGAGCTAGTTTTTTATAAAGAGGGGCCGTGGAGTTGTACTGCTTAACGATGGCTATCAATATAATTCTAAAAAAACAGTGTGCTACTACAAAAACTACAAATTGTGTCGAATCCGTAACAATTAATGTATCTTTAAAAGAAATTATGTCTAGATATTAAGGTGCGGCTTTCGAAAACTTCCACCTTAGAAGTATCAATAATAATTTAGGGGATGGTGGGACAAAGACAAGAAACCAACTTACAGAATTTTGAGAATTGCGGAAATGCAAAAAAAAACCAAAAATAAAAATACATATCCATTACCGCCGACATGAATTCGCTCCTTGGACTGCCATGATTCAAAGGATCGACTATTGAGAGAGGGAATAGACTTCAACATTAAAATAAATTGAAAACAGTAAATACGTTAGAATTTCCTAACCTAAGATTAGTAACAAGTGAAAATTCGATTTTTATGTTCCTAGTGGCTTGGAACCATCGATTGTTGGTATAGTAATCGGAGCGCCCATATACATTAGGTTTTTATTGGATTTTTTTAAACTAACCTAACCTACCTATTGATTAGGAAATGGTAGAAAAGCAACCTATCTTGACCGTATTTCTTTTAAACATTGATAATACATAGATAAAAGTATCTACCATAATTAAATAGTTCTGACTTATTAAAAGAGTGGCTGGCCATTGAGAGTTTAGTTTGAAGTCTACCTAAAATGTCTTAGTAGCAGGTATGTGTTACTCATTTTAAATTCGTTTTTTTTTCGAATTCCCGCATTTCTAAAAATTCTAAAAGTAGGTTTAATCTCTTCACCTCGCCCTCCTCCTTTTTATTATCTATTAATACTCTTAGAGTGGTAGTTTTAGAAAGCCAACCCAAACCAACCAATAGTGGTAAGTAGAGACGATCTCATTTTTAGTTTCATATTATATTATTTTCTTAATAAATATGAGTTTTATTGTAATAGACATTTTTTTAACTAGTGTACATTAACTCGGTAGTAGATAAATGGATGTATGATTTCTATATATCCGTACTAGTATGGATAAATGGACATACAATTTCCATCTATCCATACTAGTATGGATAAGTGGAAAAATATTCCATTCTTCCATACTGGTATGGCTGATCTGGTAGGGATAAATGGAACAGGCGTTTCTAACGACGACAAAAACTTCAAATAACGTTTAAGCAGGTATCATCTCATTTGTGGGAAAACGAGGGACTTTCTATGTATTTACATTACTGACGAGGGTCCTGCAACCTACACCTTTTTTTGGTTCCGTAGCCAAAAGGCAAAAGCGTCTGTCACAGCTATTTTATTCGGAGAAAATCACGAAAAATAAATGGGGTAGATTATTTCTCAATTTCTTGCGTCGTTGGTGCGTTGTTCTAAACCCCAATTTCCTTTTTTTTTGTTTTAGTAAAGTAATTTTTTGAACTATTTCAAGTTGGGTGTTGTTATGTTAGCTGGATAACAATCGGGGATTTCTGATGGGGTTAATAGCATTAATTTCGTCTTGTTTTAATTTATGTCTAGATTTCTGTAGAGATTGGATGTCTAAAATTTAAGCCAACAGTAGTTGAGGTATGTGCTTTTGAAGTTCTAAGAAGCGTCCCTCCCCCTTTTAACTTTCTAACTATGGGGTGAAAATTCTGGGATTTCAGTAAAAAAAACCAGACTTTCAACCAGAATCTGTTTGTATGAAATATTGCATAGTTCTTGACATGTTTGTTTTAAATATATTATTTGAATTTTAATTATGAACGTTCATTCCTATTACGAAACCCTTCACTATGCGTGGTCCGACACGTACTTGACTGGTTTTTTTTATGTATCCAAACTGTGAGATAAAATCAGAATCCATAAAAATAAAAACAGCTGACAATGAGGTTTTAATGCACTTGTCATATTATCAGCACCAGGTTGTAGCTAATATAATCTAGCAATCTTCCTCCATGACACAGGTTATTATTTTTTTATATAGTTTTTATGTGATGGTATTTATTCATAACATTTTACGTTGCTTGCAAATGACTTACGTAAATATATTTATTTGATATTAAGTAGGTACGTAATTTCCATTTATTTGTTGCTAGTATAATAATAAAAACACTACGACATAAATAAATACATCTTCCTTAATATATTTGATGCGCCGTATTGACACAGATAAGACCAACTAAATCCCGTCTCACAGATCGGAAGAAAACCACGTGTCCCTATGGACCTTAATATGACATATAAAATATATCAAAATTTATGTGCCTAAATATGTCCTAAATACATTATTTATTTTAATTTCTATGCATTACAATGGCTTCAATAATTTTGCAGTAGCTACTTGAAAAAATAAATCACTTTTGTTCGAATATCGTCTAAAGGCATGAATTTAAAACATAACAAACTCAATTAAAACTTGCCATATCCCTACATAAGTAATGTAAAACTTGCCATATCCCTACATAAGTAATGTAGGGATATGGCAAGTTTTAATTGAGAGCGATTTACCACAATTTAAGGTAAAAAAACCTCATATTTTAGGATTCCTTAACACGAGGGACCAATTCAAATTTAGAAATTCTATTTATATCGCTCTATATATCATTCGTCTAACTGTCTATATGTTGTCCAGTGAGTCCCTTATCTGTGAAACTCATGATAAAACCTGTATATTTTTATTTCAATAACAATAGCCATTTCAAACGAAGCAAACGAGAAATATTTACACGTCATTTTGACACTCGGCGACAACTGATTCTTTCGCTTTACTTTTTAGGTTCGTTCTAACTGTCGCTGCAGATTATTTGACAACTCATGTCAGGCTCTCTATTTGACAATCGTGACGGCTTTTATATTTCCGGTTCGATAGTTTTATTGTTAATTTGTTTTTTACTGATTATCTCCCACTAAACTAGTGACAGTGATTTGTCGATAATTGATGTCGGTGACATGTGAGTGACAAAATTAAATTATTATAACAATTCAATTTTTAGGACCTAAAATATATTTATAAGACAGGAACGAAATACATCGTGCGCACGGGCCGCTTCACACTTAGACGGTTTTTAAACTTCCGTAATTAAAGTTGCGAAAAGCTCATTCATCCTCATCTGAGAAGCAAAGCTTTGGCGTTTCGAAGATATTGTAATTATGAAAAAAAGTAACTTTCCCAAACAATTAAATAATTCTTCTGAAACGATTTTTCATTAATCCTGGGAATCTTCTTTATAAATTGGAGAGTTTATAATTCTTGGTCGTTTCAGTCTAGACTATTTGCATTTTGTTTTGAAGTTCGTTTTCCTTTTATCTCCTTGTTTGAAACTTTAACAATTTTAATTAAAATACTGTAGTGAGCTATTCTACTAAGCGGGCAAAAACCTCGTAGTATTTAGACGATGCAGACGACAAATATGTCAGAAGATATTAAGTTGATAGTCAAATTTGTATAATAATAAAAAAAAGTTGATAGATCCGTTAAAAACACAGGACTTTGTAAACAGTAATTGTGGCCACATGTGTCATTAAAACTTACTTGTCAGTTGTTTCATCCAAAACATAATAATTTCCTTCGGATTCTACGAAAATAAAAATGGTAAAATTGTATACAGGTAGTTTTATTCTTAAAATAAAAATAAGATTCTTCTGGTTTTGGGGTTGTGAAGACTTTTTTAGGCTATTAGCAAGCTATCACAATACTTTATGAATTCAAAGGCCTTATACTTTTCACAACAGATTTATTTGTCTAATACAATGCATGGTCACTCTCTCTATCTTCTGCTCAGTATAAGCAGATTTTTATTACTATTCACATTTAAGAAGTAACTTCTGTCAAGAAAAGTTGTTCTCTTGACAGAAATTACTTTAAAGAATTCCGTACCATAGACTGAAGGCTGTCGAGGAAAGTTCTTATTTGAAAAAAGGACATAGATTATAAATGAAAATGGAAATCACATTAATGTAGCCAACAACAACTTAAAAAATAAAAACTTCAAAAATCAACGAAAATCATTAAATTACTTTAGTGTTTTGGCGCTGACACAAAATTAGTTACATTAGTTTAGGAGCTTAGTTAAATGTATTTCAATTAAAAAAAATTATAGATATTATTTCTCTCTTTTCAGTTTTTTAGTTCGTCGGTATAATTTTTATTTCAAGGGATAGAAAAGGCATCTAAAGATATTTAAATTACAATAGACCTCACAAGGCATGAAGTTTTCTCTTTATGTTTTTTAATCTATCTTTTCTTTGCTTATCGGTCAATTTATTCTTTTCTTAATCTTTTTTAATTGCTTCAATACATTTTATGAGGTAAACGACTAGACATGTGTAAACACTTATGGATTAAATATTTACTAGACAGTTCAAACATTTATAAAACAATATTTACAAAAATTAAGAAGATAAAACTTTGAGATTATGTTGAAGTTAAAACACGTTTTTCCTATTAAAAACTATTTGTGACTGAATTTTTTAGAACTAGTTTCAAATAGAGAATACTGATTAACTGAATTAATAAATTAAAATAATTTTTGGCCAAGAGTAATTAATCGAAATAGGAAACTATTTTTATTTGTTGCACTGCATGATGTGCTTGACTTGCTCCTGTGTTCTCCGCGTCGCGTCGCAAAGTTTTCCAATAAAGTAAGTACCAGGTTCAGTCAGAATTAGTTTTTTTAGTGTATACGAGTTTTAACTGAAAACGGACTTTAACTGTAATACTTATTTTCGTTCAATTAACCAACATTAAGATGGCATTAAACGCGTGTTCATTGTTTGTTATCCTTAGAAAAGAAAAATAGAATTCGATAACAATTGATTCCGAAGCTACTATACTCCCAGCGCCGATTTCATTAAATTAAGGTTTAAATTAATAGTATAATTTTCAATAGTTCTATGACTTGGCAGCTGTTCCAACATTTATGCCTGATGAAAAAGGCTATTATATACAGTTAATCATTTTACAACTGAAATTATATGAAAAAAAATTTATGACATTGTCAAGGATTATCTCGGAAACGACTGAACCAGTTTACATCAAATCTAGCCTTGAGGTAACTTGGATTCCAAAAAGGACGCAAAGAGTATGTAAAATATTCTATATTACATCTCTATTGAACATGTAATTCAGGAGGGGTGCGAAAGGCTGGCGTTTACAGATGTCTTTAACCCTGAGAGATATGTCTATTTACACTGGTCGATAATACCCAACTTCAAGTTGTTACTGTCCAATTCAGAGATTACTTAGAACGAGTTTAGTTAAAATATATTTTGTTTTTACTAGTCGATTGAAATTTAGGTTGAAAGAGAAAGATTTAACATTTTTAGAAAACTAGCCTTCTCATCAAGTAAGTTTTAAAGATAAAAACTAAACTCAACCTTTAAATATTTATTTTAGTAGCTCATTACTTGCAATAACCAATTAAGTTGATTGGCTTAGCATAAAGACAATGTATTCGTAATTGTTTTTTTTTTTTTGGTAGTTACATAGTTACAACTCAAAACTATTTAGAAAAAATCTATAGATTTCGCACTTCTCGCAACTATCGGAGGACATTGAAAATGAACATCAAAAATTAAAGCTTTTTTGAACACATTTTTATCAAACAATTTAACTAAATTTTTAGAAAAAAATTACGGACCGTTTTTCGGTCGGACCGATCATACGATACCCCATAAACCCGCATCTTTTGATACCACTGTTTTTTGTTTACCATCATAAATTTCAAAAATATAGCGGAATTACACTTCCCCACGAAAACGATCTGAAATATTTTCAATGTTAAAAGATGGCCATGGGTGAGTCGCAGTCGCCGGTTCTGTAATTTCATTTAAGGTATTCTAGTTGCTATTCACCGCCAAATATAACACTTAAAAGTATATGTATGTCAATTTAAAAAAAATTATAATAATTCTTCTGAAATTAGAATTTGGTAGGTAATCATTTTCATTATTTTCTTTATTTATGCTACGAGACCTTCTTTTGGGTCAAATTTTAAGATTACATGTCGACGGGGATTACAGTACTCTATACGGGTTTTTAATGACGCTAGGAAATATTGGTTCGAAGGTTATATCTTTTTATGCAATCGATCTAAAAACTTGAATATTTCACAGGACTATGGGGCACAGACCTCTTATTTGATAATAGCTTCAATAAAAGGGTATTGACAGATAGGACTTTTGAAATAGGAAATTCTAAAACTAACCAAGTGCAAGTGGGTCTCGCGTCTCGAGGCTTTCCGTATCACCACACAAAGTATTCGTTTCAAATCTTTACCGAAGGAATTGTATTTTCTTCCATTTAATTCAAGATTCCTGGCGCCAGCCGACTCACAACTGACCCGTTTTCAGGGTTTTGTACCCAAGGGGTACTTACTAACAGAACCCTTTCACTAAGGCTCCGTCCGTCCGTCTGTCACAGGGCTGTATCATCTGAACCGTAATAGGTACACATATGAAATTTTCGCAGACTGTGTATTAGTATAGCTGCTATGACATCAAATTACAAAAATAAAATGAAGCTAAAAATTAAATGGGATCTCCATACAAGAAAAGTGGTTTTTTTTTTAAATTTTTCAATTGGTGGTTGTGAAATAATCGCCAAAACTTTAAATTGTCATGAAGTATGTGCTACTATGGTCGCTTTACTAACAAACAATAAAACTTAACTTTAAAATGAAAGAGGATTGGTATATTGTAAGGTGATACGGAATCTTACGGAACTTAGTTTACTCTCTTATCGTGGAAAGTTTGACGCTTGTCAAACTTGTATTACCGTTTATACGATAGAGCCAAAAAACCTTAAAAAAACATACTTATTTTATGGTAATCCTTTTGATTGGCTTTTAATTAAATAATTTGTTTGTATATCCGCCGTAATAATATAATAGTAGGTTCAGCCTTGTAAAGCATAGACAAACAGCTTAGGCTTAATAGTAATAGAGGCCCGTTGGAGTCGTTTGTCTAGGTAAAACTATAAATACATATTATTGCTTAAGATAAACTTAAACAGAAAACACTATATGTCGTGCAGTCATAATTCAACAACATAATTCAATTCAATGAAGCAAAAAAAAAATTGACCAGGATTTTTTTTTACCTGGTGAAATATTTTTGCGTCTAATAATAGCAACTAAATAAATAACTAAAGGACATCGAGTATTATCTTAAGAATTTTATAATTCAGTGACATTTTAAATTAACAGGTAGTTAAATAACGCATATCGTTGATATACTAAGCAATAAGTGCGAGTAGGACTCGCACACGAAGGGTTCAGTACCACCGTACAATATAAAAAAAAACAGGTTTCGTGTATTGGGACCCCCTTTAATTTTTAACTTTGTTTTATTTTTATTATTTGTTGTTATAGCGGTTATAGTAGTACACGCTCCATGAAAATTTCAAATGTAAGCAATGATCTCACAACAACCAATCACGAAAAAAAGTCGAAAAAATCATGCTTCTTGTATGAGGACGCCTTTTGACTTTTAAAGTTATTTTATTTTTATTACCTACATTGTTATATATTGTTATAACGGCTATAAGCAATACATACTTTATGAAAATTTCTAGTTTAAGCAATGCTCTCGCAACCACCAATCACCAATCGAAAAAAAAACAAGTTTCTTCTTTGGGGACCCCCTTTCATTTTTAACTTCATTTTATTTTTATTATTTGTTTTATAGCGGCCATCATACACCCTGCGTGAAAAATTCAAATATCTACTTATCACGGTTCAATTGATACGCTCTGTGACAGATGGACGGACGGTTAGTAACAGGAGTTCCGTTGATACCCTTTGGGTACGGAACCCTAATAAAAAGGATCAAATAAATGGGCATAACGAATATCCACGCAAGAATTTTATTGATTGAGTGAGATACCAGTAATGATGCAATATTGGTATTAGTTGACTAATGTTAATAAATTATAATTATTATTGACAATACAAATGGTTATACAATAAAATGCATCTCATTGATTATGTATCGGTATAATTTTCCTTTGCAATATTTTCGCTAAAAATACTATAATGGACTGCTATTAATTATTTTGCTAAATTAATCATAATGAGGATTTACCTGCTTATAAATATGACATAATGGTGTCATTGAGCCTCGCAACATTATGACTTAAGTTCGCGTGGTAAGCGTACAAAGTATTCTAAATAAAATATGTATATGCATTACATTACCATTGTGTTCAGAAAGTGTTTTCAATATTGGAATTTATATGTCATTATGAACGTTTATTAGGTAATAGAATCGACATATCGAGTGGAATCTACTCGAAAAGACGTACTTAAATCTATTGCGACGAAAGGGTCTCGATGTCTTCTTAAAACGAGCAACCTGGTAAAACAACTCGACGCGATCAGCTTCCGCAGCCTTTTTCGTTGGGGTAGGTGGTACCTCGCTTCACCAGACAAAGAGCTAGTCCGTGGTATCAATTTCGCCCGTCTACGAGCTCATGTCCCACATAATATTTCGATGAAATCCCCACCAAAGTATCTGGCCACATCTGGGGTTCATAGACTTTAAATAATAACACGATATACAAGATCATAACGACGACGTCTCAAGTAACTATCTATAATGTCATTGTAAGTAAATGATATAAAACCCAAATATTTAATACTAAATATTAGTGGTTTTGAACGAAAAAAAAAAATTAACAAATCTCAACAAATAGGACCTTCTGTAAATGTAAAATTGTTAAACGTCTTTTAAGACAGTTAAAATCCGATCCCCTTTTTTCGGAAACTTTTGAGTTTCTATGAAAACTGGATACCGTTTTGGATACACTCTCGTGTCTGTCTATCTGAGTCTGTCACCACCAGTGGATAAAAAAAGTTGAAATTTAGTACATACAGAGTTAGGTGACTCAAATCACGAACGTATAGGATATGTGTCAAATTGCATAAAACTCTTTATTATTTATAATGCAAGGTTTTAAATATATTAAAAAATATACTCAAAAATCGAGCATTCTCCTTTTATATCGGAAACCACTGAGACTAACATTATGAAAAAAAAAACTTTATTTACCTACAGAAAAATGTAAAGGAAAATTCTAAGTTTTCTGGTTTTTAAAAAAGAGAAAATTCGAGTAAAACAGAATGTGTTTTAAGTTCACCGAGAACTAATAAGTTCAATTAATCTAATAGTGTTGTAGCCTACTTAAATATATGAAGGAATCGGGTTCAGATCCTACCCAAAATTTGGGTTAGACCTAAAACACCTTGTATATATTTATATAAATTATAATGTACAGAAGCCTCTCCATGCGCGTCCGATTCGCATTTAACTGTCTTTTTTTACAGTTAGCCAGCTATCTGTTTACTGTATCAATGCTGTTATTTGCTAATATCCTCGAAAACATATAAGTAAATTAACCCAGTTGCGCCAGAAATATAACAGGTTCCTTTTTTGGTAATTTTCTCTGTATTTTTTTGGTAACAAGTACTTCCGTCTAATAAATCAACTTTATTTTAATAACCGTCAATAACAGTTAATGTAATTTCTCAACAGTAATTTAATGACTATTTTTACGATTATACAACGTTTAAGGTAACAAGGACGGTTTTTACTGTCGCCTCAAAGAAGGTAATTTTTCTTCCGGGAAGGTACACAAACGTAATTTCCTGAAATAAGCGAAGAATTGAAGGTTTAAATATACAATCTTCTGTTTATAAAATAAGCATGGCTGCTTAGTTCTCATTCCGTTTATTTATTTTAATTTTCTTGTTTAAAATGAATATCCGTTGATTATAGTTTTGTTTTGATGTCATGTATGGGGCTAAAAAGAAAAGTCAGTTTTGTGTTGTGATTTTTGTGTATTTTTATATATTATTATATTTATTATATTATTCATGTTATTTATAAATATTCGTAAAATTTATACAAAACCCGTTTCTATTGCTGGTTCCGAGCTGTTCATATTTGTTCAATAGAAATCGTAATAAAATCACAAATAAACGGAAAAAATACAACGATGCTTGGCACCTGGGTTAGTAAATAAATAAATAATAATAAATAAAGAGAGATTGATGAGATTACGGATGTCGGCACCGATAGGAATTTATTAGAAATCTTTTATAAGGTTCACTTATGGCCATGCGCTTGAAATTAGTTTCAGATACAGGCTTCGGTAAATAAACGTAAATGCAAGCGACTTGAAACACTATTGAAATGTCTCAATTTAAACTGAATACATAACGGCGTTAAGTAAAATTATTAGAATATCCTAAATTATTTGAACTATTATTTTGGATTCAGTTACCGTTTTGAATATTTTTAATTTCGGAGATCCAAAGATTGCAGTCACGGAGCTCCTTAATATGAGAAATAAATGTAAAGAAGAAAATTAAAACTTATTTTTTCGGGATCGGCAGAATACCAGCGGTGGTAATATCTGTTCGTGGCTGGCCATCGGCATGCTTAGCCGATCCCGTTTGCCATTAAATCTAAAATTAGGAAACAATGTAGCAAACTTTATGTATATTTTTTTGGCAACAAACGATTTTATTATTATATTATTATATAATATTCCTGCTTTGCAATAGGCTAGCTGACTATTTTTTTTATTATTATTTTATTTGAATGACTTTTATAAATGTCTCATAACAGCGAAATAATTTAAAAAAAATAATTATTATTAATAAAATTATGAATGTTGAAAATGTCCTGTTAGACAGAGAGGGCAATACCGCACGGCGTACTAGCTTGTGACGTCACGCCATTTAAAATAATGTTAAACGTTTTGTAGGAATGAGACAGAGATAAAATTTCAATAGTTTATAATTTTAAAATCAATTTTTATATTTTGTTGATGAATGCAATAAGTATATTTAATTTTAGTGAAATATCCTATTGAGACGTATATATCCTGTTTGATACAGTATATACATACAGTACATACATATCTAAAAAGATGTGTGCTAGCGCTCGTCTAAACTATGTATTGAAAATACTTGTCTCTTAAAAGCATATGTAATTGTAAGTGATTGAGGTACCTATCTGAAATAAATCGATTCCCCTACTGTACCCACTTAGAGGAACCCAACCTTAGTAATTCACTTTACTTGAAATCTCCAAACTACTAAGACCTAGGCTTGTACATAAAAGCTTTAATAAAAAAGCTTCTTCTTCTTTTTTTGGATAATGGCGTTCTAACATATGTAAATTCTGCCAATGTCTAGTATTTGAGAGTTAACTATTCTCATTGAACAATAATAAAAACAGGCAACGTAGTACGGTTAATATGGAGTTTTTTTTCAAAATGCCACAAGGAACTACGATGTTTCACATGCGCCATTTTGAAAAAAACTATATAAAAACTATATAAAACTTCAAAAAAAGAGCTTTCAACGCAACTTTGACACATTTTACTCTTCTTTTTATTTTATTTATTATTTCATTTATTAATTATTTATTCATTTATTTTTCAGTATTGAAAATACCTTGTATTATCAGACAATCAACTTAATACCGGCCAAATGCGAGTAGAAATCGCTCATGAATGGTTCCGTACTATATAAAAACAACAAGATTCTTATATGGGGTCTCCTTTAATTTTTCTTTATTTTATTACTAGCTTTCACCACTCCACTCCACTCGGTTCCACTCGTGTGGACTACATAGTTGTACCGGGACCCCTTTTCCGGGGAAAATAATGGCCTAGTCACTCTTCAGCAAATAAACTATGTGCAAAAATCATGGTGGTCCCGGTTCAACTGTGTAGTTCATGCGAGCGGAGCCACGGGCGCAAAGCTAGTTTGGAATTAAAATATAGACTATTTTACTCGCTGTTTATGTGTCTTTCTAGAGGTGAAAGAATTTTTAAAATCAGTGTATAACTGTGTAGTCCACGCGAGCGGAGCCGCGAACGAAAAGCTAGTATATTTATAAATTATAACCTATATATTATTTTGATGTATTAGCTATATTATTGTAAAGTTTCATTAAAATCCATTCAGCAGCTTTTGCGTGAAAGAGCAACAAACATCCGTACATACAAACTTTCGCATTTATATTAGTAGGATTTGTTGTTATTGCGGCTATAGTAAAATATACACACTGTGAAATTTCCAGTGTCAACTTATTCTAGTTCAGACGATGCAGCCCTGTGACAGACGGACGGGCGGACGGATAGCCTTAATATTAGTAGAGTTCAAGGTAATAGGTAGTAGGCAAAAAAATGTAATATTTTATATTCGTTATATTAACGGAATTAAGGTACACGTGCGTGTAACAGCGTTACAAGATAAATCTATGTATATCGTTTGCCAAATAATACGAGTATATGTGTTAGATGTCCCAAGTAATAGTATTATTATAAATAGACGACTAAAACGAAACAGTTTAGCGTTGGCCTTCCGTGGGGAACTTTCTACTATCGCGTGAAACACACGCCTTTAAAACGATTTACCGTTACATAGAAAATGTTATGCGATTGTATTCTAGGATCAATATTAACTCGATGAATATTCATATTTTGTCATAGCAAATGAGCACATACAGATTACGGCTAGGTTAAATCCATTACACCCGAAAATGACCTAGTTAAGGGATAGTGGGATGCTCGTTAACGCCTAAATGCTCGATGTCGAAAATGGAGAATTTATCACTATGTAAGTTATCTATTTCTTCACTTTTTCACTTCATCAGCCCATTTTCACCCCACTGCAGGGGCTTAGGCCTCCCCAGGGCGAGGAGGGGGGCTTGGAGTTTAAATCCACCACGCTACTCCACTGCGGGTTGGGGATTGTAACGACCGCCATCTATTGACAGCGTCCGGGACCGACTGCTTAACGTGCTCTCCGAGGCACGGAGTCAGTGATAGTTATGTATTTAAGTCAGAAAAACTATAAATTGAGACAGGTTGGTTGCGTTTTGGGCTATTACAACACGAATTATCTATTTGATTCTATTAATAGACCGAAATATTCCACTTACCAGTTCAATATCTATACACATACATTTTTTATTATCATCATCATTACTAAGGCTTTCATGTCTTCACTGTTGGAATACAGGCCTTCATTAACATTGAGTTAAAAAGTTCTGGGCATGGACCTACTACACTGGTCCGGTGTGTATTAGAAGCTGACAACTTCCATCGTTACAGAAAAGTCACAAAGGTGCTTGTAACATATATTTGACTTAAGTTACTCCTTGGTCAATATGTCTATGGCAAGAATTGACCCCACAACGTTTGTATAAAGGCTGTTTGAACTTAGCCCGAAGTTACCCCGAATTACTTACCCAATGCGATACTGCATCGCTTTTCAGTATTCCGTGGATACTTCAAATGGAAAAAGTTACCCGGATCACTTCGTTGTCCGTCTGTGTGTCTGTCTGTGAAAACGCTGTTACTCAGGAACGCATGAAGGCATCAAGTTAAAATTAATATTAATATCCGGTTTACGGTCCCTTGGAGCTGTAAAAAAATCAAGCTTCTCAGTCAACCCAAAAATATAGAAGCAATAATGCCCATATTTAGACACAATATGTAATTTTAAACCCGTGGTGTGC
Source organism: Luffia ferchaultella (assembly GCA_949709985.1). Classification (NCBI taxonomy): domain Eukaryota; kingdom Metazoa; phylum Arthropoda; class Insecta; order Lepidoptera; family Psychidae; genus Luffia; species Luffia ferchaultella. The sequence continues at coordinate 21,230,968 of OX453249.1, forward strand.
TACTACTAAAAACGGCCTGCAAGGTTTTTTTTGTGTATATGTGCAAATATTTTTAAATAAGTTTCCTGCAAATACAGGCGTATCAACAAAGCTTTCACATTCTAAAAATTGAGTTCACGGTGAGAAAAGCTGATGAAAATGAAAACGATTTAATTACAATAGAAAAACGGCGGCTAAAGCCATTACATTAACGATGCCATAAGGTTATGTGGTGTTTTTTCTACGCTAAACAAATTTTAAGACCGATTAATTCGAGTACTGCACATGGTCCGCTAATATCTGGGATTATGTAACGGGTCCGCGATAAGTAATTATAATTTATTTTTTGTTTTATAATGCCATTATTACTTACCTTAAAAAAAAAAGATTAAGATTGGGGCTGTAATTACATATTTTCTATAAATATTAATTACGATTCACCGTTTAATTTTTTATTGTATTTACTTTAACTATATTTTTGAAAAAAAAAAAATATAAAAATGAAAAAAAATTCGGTCCAAGCCCATTAAAAGTGTCGGATGAATCTAAAACCGTTTTATTACTTTGATCTTTGACAAGGATATATCTCATGACAGCGGTAGCTAAAACGATTATTAAACTCAGAAACGAGGAAAAAATTTTCTTGATTTAAGTTTGCAGATTCTCCCAAAAACAATTAAAGTCGACCGACGACATCATGAGTCGTCAATAACAATTCTAAATTTACAAATTAAAAATAAATTATTTTTATGTTAAACTAAATTATTTATTTTTTAAACATATTTGTTTATTATTCATTCGGTAATTTCTACACACCTCGTTGCAATAATATCAAAAATGGATGAGCGGCGTTCAGGTCACAAACTGAAATTTAGGTACATCATTGGCTTCGTAGAATGTAATTTTGTTGGATTATAAGGTTTGTAAACTATTTATAGGTGTAAGTTTCATCATCATCATCAGCCCGTGTCTCTCCACTGCAGGATATAGGCCTCTTTCAAGGCTCGCTACCACACACGGTCCTCCGCCTTTCGCATCCAACTACCCCCGGTATGGTGGTTCAGGTCATCTGTCCACCTGGCCGGAGGGCGTCCAACTGTTCGCTTCCCAATATGTGGCCTCCATTCGAGAACTCGTCTACCCCATCGGTTGTCAGTTCTACGACGGCAAATGTGACCGGCCCATTGCCACTTCAGCTTGCTGATCGCCATATCGACAACTTTGGTTCTTTGACGGATTAAAGTGTTAGTTCAGGTGTAAGTTCACTTTGTAACATTAAATAAATAAATAAGTTTATATTAGTTAAATTTGTTTAAAGTACATACTTTGTAACGAATATTTGTGTTAGTGTGTGTGTGTGTGTGTATGTGTGTGTGTGTGTGTGTGTGAGAGAGAGAGAGAGAGAGAAACTTTGTCTCCACTCCCTCTTTGTATATTCAAAGAACAATAGTTTTATAGTTTTTCGGGAAACGAGAACCTAATTACAGATTTATCTGAAAAATAATGTGACTGGACGTACCTGCAATTTACAATTTGCAAGACAATTTGAACCAAATGCATTTAGTAATAAAGTTGTTTTTACAGTATTTTCGTTATATCATAATTTATGACTTTCTCTTATTAAAATTATTTCATTGGATAACTTCGGGCAAACCAGCGCGTCCGATGTTAACCGATTCCTATTACGTTTCTAATACATCTGTACTAATATTCCGCTATCCGTCCGTCCGTCCGTCACACGGCTGTATCGTCTGAACCGTAATAGGTAGGTATAAGCATTTCAAATTATCACAGTGTGTATTACTATCGCCGCTATAACAACAAATAATAATAGACGTGTGTTGTGTTTGTGTTGTTTACAAAAATGTCTGTTTTCGTTGTGAATTGTGAATGGTTGTACAAACTATGAATTAATGATAATAAGTACAATAAACAAAAAAAAAATTGTTATCATTATAATATGTCAATATAAACGTGTTCTCAATTTTATTGAAATTGTAGTAGTAGTCAATACGCCCCAACGCCATGAATGTCGTACGACGTATCCTTGTATGAACGTTCCATATTATTAATAAAATTGGAAAGATTTATTCTTTGTAATGATGTTACGGCCTCTCTCCTGCAACGTCTACAATGCAGTAACAACAGCATCCTGAAAATGACGGCTGCCAGACCAGACTGTCCTTTCAAAAAATACTGGGTGGAGACAGCTAATTGGTCTAATTAAATAATATTAGGCAATTTTGTTTTATTTTACTTTATAGTAATAATAATAATACTTTTATTTGTTTTGTTTTGTGAAATCAGATTATTTTAATTAATTGTGTATTAACATTAGCTTTAAAATTATTGGTACTAACCAATTATGGACCCTAGTCTGAAATTAATGTTGTATTTATTTTATTTTATAATAATTAATTATTATTACATGTCACAATAAACGTTTAGTTATATCAAAAAACTTTATTTTAAGTCTCCAAGTTTCATCGACTGTCATTTGCTACTCAAAATATAACATATAAATCATAGTAACAATAAACAAACATGTCATGCAGAACTTCCTTATACTTAACTAGGCCAATGCCATACAAGTCTACAACCTCTAAGATCTCACTCTTAGCTCAAGTTCAAGGCAGTGAAAGGAGTTCGGCTCAACAAGTGTCTAAAGTCTACGCTTATTTTGTCATCATCTATTTATCACAATTTTTTTTCTGGCACCGAAATTACATATTATCGTTGCGTCATGTGTTTAAATTTTTAGAATTAATTAAACAGTAAAAAACGTTCCGGTTTTGCTTAATAATATCGCTACATTGACGTAAAAGCCATAAAATATTTATTACTATATTTATTTACTACCGAATAAAAATTAGGGCCTGCTTATATTATTTTTGTTTAACATATTACAGTCCCTTGTTTTAAATATATCCTTTCCGTAAACAGATGCAAAAAGATTTGAAAACAACATAATAAACAGGATTTAATGACCAACCAAATTTTAATATAATGATCTTTGGTAGAAAACCGATAGCCGTCTTGTTTCCTTTTAGTATCATTGTATAGAAAAATATTGAGATATGACTACACAAACCTTTCCCGAAAAAACTAATAACTATATAGTCACCATTCATGCCCGCCGCCCTATTTAGTTTCTAGGTCTCGGGCGCATACATTTACTATAGCGTTAAGAAGGCAACCAAACGTTTTAAAATAACACTTTAGATAAATTAATTTATTATGAAAATGTAACCTACTAACACTTAGAGAAATTTTGACCGGTTACTAAAATCTCACCTTGTATAATAGACTAGCGACCGCCCGCAGCTTCGCTTGCGTAGACTACGAATTTCTGTTATAGGTAGTACTATTAACGTTCGAGATGGTTTATACGTACTTTTTGCTGGAACCAATTTTGGTTACACCCATTCAAACTTTCAATCTTCATTCCCCTTCCACCCTTTAAAAAAACCGATACAATTTTTCATCTCCCGTTTCCCACCCTTAAAATGTGGAAATCTAAAAACCCTGAAACACGTCATTATTTGAGTCCCTCCATTCCCATCCTTACGTTTGAAATTTCTAAAAAAGCCTTTCTTAACTTTATGCTGACGTTATAAAATAAACCTATGTTCCAAATTTAAGCTTCCTAGACTTAGTAGTTTTGGCTGTAGTAGTTGATAGATCAGTGTGGACAAACGACAGACAGATAGACAGACAAACAAACACAAAAAGTTGCTTATGACACTCTTGACAATCTTCTTTCACGTCTGCAAAGTTTCATTAAAATCTGTTGAGCCGTAGTGGAAATTAGCTCGAATAGATAAAATTGAATTAAATAGACACATAGACGTACAGACAAACAGACGGACAAAAAGTAGCTAATGTCAAATCTCTTGACAACCTTCTTTCCCGTCTGCAAAGTTTACTTAAAATCTGTTTAGCCGTTTTGGAGATTAGCTCAAATAGACAGATACACGTACAGACAGACAGACGGACAAAAAGTAACATTTGTTAGTTTTGACGACCTTACACGTACAGACAGACAGACGGACAAAAAGTAACATTTGTTAGTTTTGACGACCTTCTTTTCATACTTGTGATGTTTCATTAAAATTGGTTTAAACAGATGGACGTACAGACAGACATACAAAAAGTTCTGTATGTCACTTTTGACTACATCCTTTCCATATGTGTAAAGTTGCATCAAAATCAGTTAAGCTGTTTTGGCCGAAACCTATTTGCTCGAATAGACAGACAGTTCGTTTTCATATATATAGCCTATAACCCTCCGCTAGATTCAGGCTATCAAAGGCAAAAAAAAAATTTCAAATCCGACTGGTAGTTTCAGAGATTAGCGCATTCAAACAAACAAACAAACTCTTCAGCTTTATAATAAGTATTTCTATTATATAGATTAATAGATTATAAGATAATAAGAAAATAAGATAATACTGAAAACCGTATCAAAGTCTATTGCGTGGTTTGGAAGTAAAAAGTTAACGAACAGAGGCAGACAGCGAATTTATTTTCTCCCGCTATAGTTTTCATATTTCGATAAAAACTGCTAAGATATTAATTTAAATTGTGTGGTGTACAAGGAAATTATAATATGCATGAAATGCTTAAGACAACTAACGTATTTAATTTGATAAGGATTAATATTACGTTTAAAAAACATCTTCACAAATAGTACATAATGTTAGAACAAATTTGATTGTCATAAAAAAGGTTATAGGAAGTTAACCTTAAATGATACACATTTGCTGTTGCGGACTTTTGGTTAGAACTTTTAAAGGGGAACAATTCCGTAGTACATGATTTTTGGTTAACATCAACCGTTTACGCAGCGCGCGCGACTGAAGCTCTCAAAAGGAATAATTTTTCCCGTTTTTGCAACATTTTTCATTGATGCTCCACTCCTATTGGTCGAAGCGTGATGTAGTATAGCCTATAGCCTTCCTCGATAAATGGACTATCCAACACAACTGTAATTTTTCAATTTGAACCAGTAGTTCCTGAGCTTTGCGCGTTCAAACAAACAAACAAACAAACAAACAAACAAACAAACAAACAAACAAACTCTTCAGCTTTATAATATTAGTATAGATACATAAAAATAATGTCGTAAAATAATGTATATTCCAATTTGGTAAAGGAAATAACTACTAAATTTTTATGGATGAAATAATCATAAACGGATTCCGTTGAATGTCCAAAGTATCACGACTGCAAATCATCATCAATTTAAAACTAAGTAGTTGAAAAACGGAGAAAAAGATTAAACGGTAAAATTATGAATATGCGAAACGAATTGCATTTTAAGAAGATAGGCTTTCATAAAAAAAGAGGGTTCGTCCTGTGACTAATCCTCGCTGTATTTCTGTAGTAATAATAATACCTGGGACATCCCACACAACGCCAACTAAGCAAAGCTTCTACTATGAATACCAGACTGTATCAATATTTACAGAAAAAATATATGTAATAGGAGAAATACTGTCACAGGGTGGGATGTTTTTTTTTAAGTATATATCTTGTTTAGTTGTTTCAGAATAAATTCCTGAAAAACATGATTTCCGTCGGTTCTTTGTTTTTGAAAATAATGACCCGTCAATTTGATATTAATGCTAATTTAAAAAAAAAAATTAAACGTACCGCCCTAGGTACATCGTGTTTCGACGGGTATTTTAAAGGTAATCTTGGGAATTTGCTTCTGTCATCTCTGTCACTCAGGAACAGGTCGCGGAAGTGGGATTGAAACGGAGATAGCGATGCTAATTCGAAGCCGCGGATTGAAAGACTATCTATCCCCTTAACGATAATATTCCACAGTCATGAATCACACCGTTTTCGCTAAAGAAGATGTAGTTACTGTAGCTAGATACTTATTGTGAGGAAGCAATGGATAGCGTTTGAAACCAAATAATACGTAGTAAAGATACGTTTTTGCGAAATTTGAGCTGTTACTATATGCTTTGTAGGTTCAAAGTTCACGACGAGAAATTAAAACACAGATTGTATATCTAACAGATTATCTAGCAAATGTGGAAAATTTTTACTTAGTAGGTAAGTGAAATATTTAGTATTTCGTCGAATTATCAGATTTCCTAAGAACATTTAGTAGCAAGTTTACCACAACGTATCAGCTACAATAATAGCGTTCTAGTCATAGAAGTATCAAAATGTCAGTAGAATGTAATATGATCTCACCAAAGTACTGAAAAAATTGTTTAAAAGTATTAGAGTGATTCACAATCGGGATGAGCGTTCCTGGTTAAAATTCAAATAAGTAATAAGTTTAAAAACAAACAACACAAAAAATATTTAATAATTCTTATTTAAGCGTTAAAAGTGTTTTGAAGTTTTACTAACTTAATTTTCTCGGAATTGTCTATTCTACAATAGAAAAGATAAAAAGGAAAGGGGGCGAGGGAGGGGGGAGGCGCATATTTTTCAAAACTTGGGACTGCATATCCTATTGACTTAAATAAAAAAGACATTTTGAAACCTCTTTGTTGTTTTAATTAGACGTATCATCTTAGATGCGTTAAGTTATTTATTTACATTAAAAGAATATAAAATATAATATGTACGCATAGGAAGGACGAATGTGTCCAAGTCGTTAGTATAAGATAGCATAAAACCTCTCTATATATTTTGATACATTTATTTTTAGCTTAATATAACTTTACAAAACCGGTATATTAATTTCTTAATTAATTATCTACATGATTTCGTATTTGTTTTAATTTATTAAATATTTTATGGTTTTGCTATTTGCATAATGTCAACTTTGTTAACAACGTTGTGTTATAATAATAACACGTAACAGCTCAAGAACAAATTGAATCATTTTTAGAGTTCCGTACCTTAAAAAAAAGGATCCTTACGGGATTACTTCGTTGTCTCTGGGGTGGGGAAAGGCCGCTGATATTCAAACGATATTTGTTCTGCAAAAAAGGACTATTCGAGCTATATATAAATTACAATCTAGAGATGATGTAAAGGCTCAATTTAGAGAAAGTAACATTTTGACAGTCCCTTGTCGGTACATTTATAAAAATATATCTTATTTACATAAAAACTTTTTTTCTCTTCTCTAGGGTGGTGATGGCCACAACTTAAATACAAGACAAGCATATGTTATCAATTCCTAGGTTTAGACTTTCAAAGGTTAATAATTCTTAAATGCGGACGATTTGAAAATATTTTCTAACGTAGCAAACTATAACGATGTTAGTTTGATGCAGGACGATTTGGATAAATTCCATGAATATTGCACAACTAACAAACTCCACCTAGCTCTCAACAAATGCAAACATATAAGATTCACCAAGAAACTTAACTTAATAAACACAAAATTTGAACTTGGGGGACAAAGTTTGGATACAGTAACCACTATACGTGATCTTGGTTTATATCTCGATACTAAACTTACACTTGACATGCACGTGGAGTCTATATTGAGGAAAGCTTACCGTATGCTGGGGTTCATCGTTCGGGTAACTAAACCATTTAAGCATCAGAGTTCAATAATTTGTCTATACCAAAGTTTGGTCAGGCCCCATCTCGAGTATGCATCTCCAGTTTGGAACCCATACTACCAAACTTACGATAGTAAAATTGAAATGGTCCAAAAAAAATTTCTTCGTACTCTTAACTACCGAATGCGTTACCCTTGCTGCTCATATAGTGAACTTTTAGTAAGATATAAAATGCTGTCCTTGCATAATCGACGCTCCATGGCAGATGCACTTACTCTTCGGAGTATCTGCGTTGGCGATATAGATTCCCCTCATTTGCTCTCTAGTGTGAGTTTCCGAGTGCCACCAAAACCTACACGGTCAAAAGACTTGTTTCATGTTCCGATAGCCAGAACCAATATCGGTGAACGTGCGCCTATCCACAGAATATGTGCTCTTTACAATAATAAATTAAATGATTTAGACATGTTTTCGTGCTCTCGCGACATTTATCGTAATAAGCTTAAGCGCCTGTTTGGGGATGGCTCTGTGTAGCTGTGCTGCATATGGTTGGCCCTGAACAATTAGCGCAGACAGGAATTGTACTGCACAGTCAAAATTTACTTTACTTGAACATTTTTATTTAATCATTAACAAATTGTTTTACTACTTAATTGGATTTGGCTATACAGTGTACACTTCATAATTCCTTTTATGTTCTCAGTGAGACTATGTAAGGGAACAAATGTAATTAAGTTTGTATACTTACACTATCTATACTTTATTTTGCCTTTTGTTACTGTTTGTCTCCAATAAAGTAAATAAATAAATAAATAAATAAATAAATAAATGGGAAATCGTATCCGTTTTAATAATAAAATTCCAAAATAAATGTTAGATCTGAATTGTAATACGATGAAAGCTTACTATTGTATTACCGAGTATTTAAATAATAAATAAACAGAGTTTCTTGCCGGTTTTTCTCCTTCTAGTTTTCCGAACCGGTACCTAATCAATTAATTTTGATTTTCAATAAGTGTGTGTAAGACATCTTGTGTGTATTGGATGTTTTGTTTTTTAAATTTTTTGATTTGATTTTGCCGTCGGTCTGTCCGTGCGTCGATTATTGAACTAAATATCAAATATTTATGTCTGCGGTATCTTAGAGCTGTGTAAATAAATCAAACCGTCATTTATGCATTACATTTCGAAACTCGCATGTAAATCAAAACCTAGGTACTTCCCGTTGACCTATAATTCTGAAATTTGGCGAGAAGCATGTCTCATAGCACAAGTAGTTATGACACATTAAAAAAAAATTCTAATTGATGTATGTTTGTACGCGCCATCTGGCGGTAAGGGGTGATAAATTACTAAGTTATTTAATGAGTTACATAGTACAAGAGCTCTTCTTATTATTCATAGCTATCTCAGTAATAGAAATTTCATGTTCAAACACGAACAATCCCTTTCCTCCAAAAGATTAATTAGAGCCGGTGTTCCACAGGGCTCCACATTATCACCCTTATTATACGCGGCATATACTAATGACATACCGCAACCCACAAACGGCGTCCAACTCTCCCTATTCGCGGATGATACTGCACTCTAGTTACGCAGTAATAGCTCAGTTTTTACAATTCCTCGCCTCCAGAGAGCCATTGATGAGCTGACACGATGGTTTCACCTCTGGAGAATCGAGATTAACCCAGAAAAATCAGCAGCAATACATTTTAGGTACAGCAAAACTAGACTAACTAGTGTTGTTCCGTACCAGCTTTCCCATCTTCGAATGGATAACGTGCCCATTCCGTGGCAACACAGTTACAAATATCTAGGCATCACGCTTGATAAACACCTCCATTTCAAAGATCACATCAACCGTGTTTGCAACTTAGCCAAATTTTATAGTTCCCGCCTTAGCGGCATGTTAGGCCCTAAAAGTAAAATGTCTCTACGCAATAAGCGTACTCTTTACACCGTATGTATCAGGCCGGTGATGACATATGCATCCCCCGTTTCCCCCATGCAGCACCAAATCTGTTATACAGACTCCAAATTGTCCAAAATAAATTCTGTCGAAGGGCGACTGGCGCACCCTGGTACGTCAGAAACTCAGTTTTACATCAAGACTTAGAGCTCCCTACAATCTCAAAATACATGAAAGACGCATCAGAGCGCTTTTTCACTAGAGCCACAAATCATAGCAATCCATTGATAGTTTCAGCTGCCGCTTACGAGGCACCTCCTCCTAATCATTTCCTAAGAAGACCACGGAATGCTCTGACAGATCAGCCTGACGACCTCACTCTCGAAGTCGAGCAGCTGACAAAAGCCAATGAGTCTTTCTCGGGCGACTCTCAAGTCGAACCTGAAGTGGGGGCGCTCCAGCGCCCCCCACACCCGCTCCCTACTGACCTCACCTCAAATGAGTGATCAATAAAACACTTTTCACGTTATACTAATAACGTTAATCTCAACCGGGGGCCCGCGCCTCTGGCATTATTTCGCCTCGAGTAACCCCTAGGGGTCACCCGACAACTTCGCGCCGGCGACACCCTAGTGTGCCGTCTGGCCGTTTCGATGAAGTCGTAGGAGCTTTCGGGCTAACGACACGCGTCCCTATTCTGCTTCAGGCGGTTGTTTAGTGGGTGCAACTCCCACATACCCCGCGCGCCCGGGCGCGCGGAAGCTCAGCAGTTTTATCCGCCTTCCCGTCGCAAGGGGAAAAAAAAACAATAGCTCTTGAGCGCGAGGCAGAGACACACTTAACCGGTTTATATTTTTCATTCGTACTAACAGTATCTTATTTGACACGAGGCAATAAAACACCAACAAAAAACACTAAATCATACTAACATTACCTATAAAACTTATAATAATAATAATACCTGGGGCATCCCACACAGCGCGATCTAGTCTCAAAGACAACGAATATACATACTTCAATGTGCACACAAACATTTATTCCTGGCGGCAATCGAACCTGCGACCTTTGGTTCTGCTGTTAAGGTCGCTAACCACTCGGCTAATCGGTTAGTCACTGAAAATGAAAGTATATTCGTTTGTTTGTTAGTCTATTTAGTAATCTTTTATATTTAATAGGATTTTATAAAGAAGATCTTATCATGAGTAAATAAGATTGTCGAAATTAAAATAACGGCTGTCTGACGTACTCATAAGTTATGTCAACTTAATTCCTTAAAAGCTATGCTTTTTGTTATTAAATAAAAAAAGAAAAAATATCAAAATCAAACTTGTGAAAAGAAAAGAAACTAGAAAGTGGGATTACACTAAATTGAATACATGTAGATTGTGAACTCAATGTTGTGAACTAAATAATGCGGTTCGTAAAATTCATAGTGGCGAAGTCGAAGTAAAACTAAAATATATACGACATCTGAACTTTACGTGTTTTACATAGGCGCTTAGGGCCTCGGATTCTCGCGCAATGTTGCGGCCCTAAACTAGTTGTAATTTTAGACTATTATGATAAATGTAGGTAATGACTCGTTTATGTATAAAGCTTTCTTCATGGAAAAAAGAATCAGCAAAGAATATACAGAATTCCAGAAAATGATCCCAGATAATTTTAAAACTACAAAAGACTGTGCTTTGTTGATTTTTAGTCTTTCTCACTTCCACTTGGAAAATATATTAAAAATGGCTTGTTCAAGAAGAGAAACAAATAATAGTGAATTGGTGAAAGCTCGACAACATCAAAAATCACACTAAATTGTTGTCTGTTGCCAAAACCAATATTTTTGTTTGACTTTGATTGAATACATTTCAACTGTATATAGACTCTCTCGACTATATTATAGATGGACCTACAGTTGACCATCTCTCTAGAAATAAATAGAAACACAAAAGGAAAACTGATTCGTGAACATTGAGGAAAATGCATTCTGACAAGGAGTGGTTTCATAAGAGAGATTACAGCTTGCTCGCTAATCAGTGTCTAACCGCAGCGCTAGTACATAATACGAACCCAAGTGAAATGCGTTAGTGAAAATGGCAAAGTGTTTTACAAGTAAAGAATGTCCTCAGTCGACTTGTGTTTGGATTCTCGAGGCACTAAAGAAGCTTAGCGTCCGTTATAATACATATAATTAACACGGGAACGGCAATAGCAGCCGGAATGGGAACAAAATATAGGGATACTATGTTAAAACAATTATGCAATAAAAGCTACGTAGCCAAAGACTATCTAGACTTAGCTAGGGAAAACCACAAGAGTGATATGTGCCGGCACAGTTTACATTATGTTTAAATAATAAATACTTCATTGCATGAATACTGGGTGTTCCACTGAACGTAGTCCAAACTTATAGAGCATGTAGTGGATACCGATCCATACAAATATTTTAAAAAAAGTGAAAAAAATTAAAATATTTACATGTTTTTCTCGGTAACCATTAGTTAGCGCCATCTGCTCACTTCAAACTTTTTGTTTCGTTTGGCTCTACACGCTTTATAAGTCTGAATTACGTTCAGCCGAACACCGTGTATACATACATAATATATATATTATACATAATACATATATATATATACATAATACATAATAATGATGATAGCCCATAGTAACATTAACTTTTTAACTGTTACTGCATGTTACTGGTATTATTAAAATATTTTTTCTGTAGCTTAACGACTAATTTCATTTTATTGGTATAAAAATATGTTTTGTATTTTATAAGGTGAACTTTCAAAGAAAGAAAGCTTTCACAACACCGTTTTGTATTTCTGTAAAGAAAGGTCATATCTTTGATGTGCCCGTCTTCTACATGTACGGGTACGTAATTTTTCCTAAGGATTTGAGTCTCGGGAAATTCACAGTCAATAAACACAGTTCAAAGCAACACGCAGCTACTGTCCTCGTATTATCAACTCATTCACGACATGACGACCGCTTAGCCTAGTGAGTAACGATTTTGCCGACGAAGCTGGAGGTCCCGGGTTCGCATCCCAGGTCGGGTCAGTATTTATATGATGAATATCAATACTGGTACCGGATCTTGGTTGCTATATGCATGTGGTGTCTTCGCTTGGTACCCAAACACAAGCTAATACTTAGTTTGGGGCCTAGACGTTGTTGTGATGTATACGTATATTATGTTATGTTATTCACAATTGACGTTTAACCCTATTTTTTGTAGCCATTTTCAAATAGTTAATTTGAAAAGTGTAACTAATCCCTAATTACTCCAAGCTAGGCTAATACCTATTCTAGACACATATGTAACCAGAGATGGTTATGTAACATAAAAGAGAGCATCTGATAAGACGGACGTTTTATAATAAAAATTTAATAACATTAATTTGAAAAATAATTTGATAATTACAAATAAATGTCAGTTAATGTTTTGGTTATCTACATTTTTTTCGTAAAATACCTTGTTATTCTCTGCCCTAGTACAACCGGAACAAAAACATAATAATAGGTATAGTGAGAGGATTACATTATCAGAATGTAAACAATCATGCCCCACTCAACGTGTCGTACGCGCAGAATGATTTATCTTTCTTTAACCCCCCTAGTATATGGAACAACTTTTCATTTAGTATTGTTTTGACATCGGGTTTGTAACGCTCAGTAAAACTAGCGGTAATTTCTATTTCTAAAAATTTTTTTTTGCAATCAATCATAGTCTTAAGGGCGGAAGTTTCAATCATTTTCTATGCACAGGCGGGTGAACGACCATTGCACTGCCATACACATATAGTTCTCGGTCCGAGAACTCTGTTACGGACAGTCGGACCCAAGACACTGTCAAGTCACAATCTATTAGTTAGCTGGTTTGAGTTTCAAGTATTCAAGGCCACGAGTTCGGTACGTAAGTAGACGGTTTCGAAACCGTTTTAATAAAAGAACAATTTGAAATGGACGTCTTGAACAAATCTCGACATCCAAGCTGAAGACTCAGACCAAAATTAATTCAGCGAACAAAAAGCACAGTCACCTGCACCGTTGGCTCAGTCTAGTACTGCCGGCCCTTAAAGTCCGATAAAGGGAGAGACAGGCACCTGAGAGCCACAAAATAAACGGAAAACGTTAAACTACAGAACTTCACAATATGACGTGAAAAATAGTCGAACACACTACTAGGTTACGACAAATCACATATAAATATAATGTGTCGGCCCCGGATCATCTCGAAAAAGAAAGAATATACAATGTGATACGATTACTCGCCGAGGCTCTACGAGGTACCAACATGCCTCCGTTCGAGTGATGGATCTTCTTATATTCACCGAATGCTATATCTATGTGGCTACCCTTCGTCACCGGTACGCAAAACTCGTCAAATTCGGATAACTATTTCTAGGCGTAAACCTCGCTCGTTTATACAACAGTCTTCGAGGTAAAACTAAGAAAATGGTGTGGTCGCTGCTGTACACCGCCCTGTTCTTATGTCATCATCCTGTTTGCACCTTGATGTCAGCATAAAGACAATGATCGGCAGACTTTCCTATGACATCAAAAATTTACTAAAACCATTCTAGATCAAAAAGTTCGCGGTTTAGCTGGAAAACATAGTCAGCGTATTTCGTACTTACTATCGACATCAGATGATATCTGTACAATTTGATATTGATACAAGAAATCTTGGACAAGCTGTGTCCTCATATTGTTAGCCGTTGGCGCGACCATTATTAGTACGAGCATAGCCGCCCCGAAAGCCAAAGTTGTCGTCGAAGTTCTTATTTCGCGAGGCTGACCTGGTGTCATGGCCGCATGCGCTGAAAAGCATAACTCTCTTAAGCATATATTGAAATAGGGTTACTACATATATGTAAAGATTTACATGAAGTAGAATTAATTCATTGACTAATCGATGTTTTTTAGGCAATAAATTAAATTTTGACAAAATACGTGTACTTGTATTTCTAAGAAGTTCTAATTAAATTCATTTCCAAATTTGTATTCTCGGTAGAAATTTTGACAGAATTTATTACATTATATAAATTTCATTGTAGACATTAATTTATAAGGCTTTGATTATATTTAAACTTTTGGAACTTGCTTAAGAATGTTTTAGAAAGTGTAAATGAGCAGTATAGTTCACATGAATTTCAAGAATTATATTTTGATAGAAAATTATGTGGTGTTTGTAGTTTATAGAAAACAATTATCTAAATATTTAAATATAAATATACTTACAACGAAATTTTTTTTTAAACTCTTGGTTACTTGTTTTGTTTCGTAAAACTAGAAATAATCCATGAAAAAATTAAGATAAGCAGTCAACCAAATCGTTTTAAAGTGTGCTGTTACCCAAAGTATTCATATTTTTTATTTGAAACATGTTTGAAACGATCAGAGTTTCAGACAATCAACCATTTCTGTCAAGAAAAATAATCTCAATATATTAAAATCAAGTTCTTTATGCTCTCTGATTCAATAACTGAACTGACTTTTTGTTGGATCGGTGGCTTTACGAATGGAACGTTATTTAATGTTCATTAGAATTGATATTCACATAGCTACATTGTTTAATTAAACATATAAATGCATTCACGAATATATACTAATCCATTATCCTATTGAAATCGGTATAACGTAAAATAATTTCAATAGACCAGCTCTTAGCAATGCCACATCTGCGTATTTTAAGTCTATTATACCCGCGACCCCGTTTTAGTGTTAACACAATCGAGTCGCGAGTCGTAACACACTCTTGCGTCTATTTATATGACGCGACCGCACGGCCGAGTCTCGCATTCAACTCAAAACACTCTAATGATACAATCGATTTTAAGCCAGTGTTCTTTATCACGTGTTACGTATTTTAAAGTGTATTATTTGTGTTAAGTGTACTGATACACATTTTCTTGTAAGTAATAAGAAATTCAAGTGCCTGTTTTCGTCTCGTTAGCAGTACTCTCTTTCGGTGAGTGTTTCTCATAAATTATTCTTTTGAATAAAAGAAATACTTTAACATGAAAGCTCCTTAGTTTCATTCAAAGCCATAAATAACTATTTAAGCGATGAATGATATTTAAAAGTGAAATCATATTTAAAAAGGTACGGTATGAAATAAGCTTTGATCTTATAATGTTTGTATTAATTGTTTTAATTAAACATTTCAAGTAAATACCAGCTTAGATCTCATTCCGGCAGTTTTTAAGCAAAATGTACTTTGAACACATGATAAAAAAAATTGGAAAGAAAAGTATGATTTAGGTAGATACAAAATTATTAAATAAGCTTTGATATTGTATATAAATTAATTAGAAATTTTATAGGCTGACCTATTGGCCGATTGGTTAGAGACCCTAACTGCGGAGCCAGGGGTCGCGGGTTCGATGCGTCCTTAGGACAAATATTTGTGTGCATGAACATCCGTATCAGGATGTAAAATTATCTATGGATGTATATATTATAAATAATATTTACGTATGTAAATCAGTTTTCTAGTGCCCCAAAATACAAGCATAATACTTGTTTACTTTGGGACTAAATGGCGCTGTGTGGGATATCCCACGTTTTATTATTATTAATAATAAAAAGCTCTAAATTCGTTCTGATAATCTGTCAGTTCAAATAATCCTAATTTGAGTGCCCATGTTAAAAAAATGTACTTAAACAAGTACTGTTTGTATATTAAAGTGATGATTCTCAACTTCTAAAAATACACGAATGTCTCCAAAACACTTCATCATCAAAGCACGTCACGCTACTCATATTTTGTACTTCATATATAATTTTATCTTAATGTCGTTTGCTGGCATGATAAAAAAAATTTTTACGAGAAAAAAATAATTTTCTATAGTATATATTATTATAATATATATTATTTCTATATCCGTTTCATATATAAAAAATAATATTAAACGGATACATTCCAATTTCAGCAAAAACATAGAAAAAATTCTGACGCGAAACAGGTATTCATAAACGTGATTTAAATGAATGTATTATTTTAAAATAAAATCGGCAACGACATTGCAGGAAAAAGGTTTCTTAAAATCTATTCAGTATACCATGAAACAGTACACCTATGTATATAAAAAAATTTCTCATCGCCTTAAACCTTTTATCAGAACCTTTAACCAGATACCAGAAACTTACCAGAATAACAGTTTTACTGTAAATAATTTGTTTATTTTCATTCATTTGTATCCTATTTAATAAAGAAAGGAATAAGTTAAAATATAGATATATACGAGTAATACATATACAGCAGGCCTGCAATGCAAGTTAATATCTGTCCACGTGGACTAAAGCACACATGCACTGTGTTGTCCTATGTTTATACATGTCTCTATGAAACTATTTTTAGATTGCGAAAAGTATGTATGTCATATGTTAATAAAGTGAATAAACTACACTATATTATAATAATTATATTAAGTTAATTTGTTAGAGCAGAGCGACTGCATTACGCACGGAAATAGTAGACAACACGTATCATATTACGAGATTTCTTCCTTCAAGGAAATGAAGCACCACAAACAGCTGTTCCATATTTATTTACATACATGTATACTTTTGCCACTTAGTATTAATCCTCTCGAATTGTGTTTCAGAACAACAACATTATGACCTTTCATTTAAAAGTTATTTTATAAATGAATACCTACCTAATTGTTTTTTTTTGTTCGTTACTTGACGCCAACCTATAAAAACTTTAAAAAAAAAGTGTTTTATTTTTAATTGCTCACAGCCTCTTAAAGTTAACATAATTGTATACTTTTTAGTATTAATGTCAAAGTCATTCGTGATTTACATATTGCTCAAGAAAAATAAAAAAATATCAAGTGCGTTTATTATCGAGCATTGTGTAGGGCTCCGTAGTCCGGATGAAGATTTCAATTAAAAAGTTTTAGAACGGATATGTCCAAACATATTCAAACAAATTTTCGTTAAAAGGGTTTTTCAATACATTTGCTATTAATACGGTTTTTATGACATCGAAAGTTGAAGCGTAATGTTATATTTTACATTGCTCGACCTTTTTACTTTACACTAATCACAAACGAGCATTCTGTTTGTAACGCATGCGTAAACCGCGAAAAGCAGCCCGCTTCCGCCCTCAGCTTTTTGAATGTTCAGTATAGTACATGAAACAATGTAACTGGTTATTTTCCAGTTATCTATAAATAACTATAAACGTTTTTTAACGAAATTTATATTCGAATGAGCCATCGATTGCAAATAATCTATATACAGTATGCTACATTTTGCATTCGCCGTCCCGCTATCAATCGAGTACATATACTTCAAATATAACAATAAAAATCTTAGTACTGACTTTATCTATAATATATAAATCTTTTAATAAAAAAAAAGTAGAAGTAAGCAGTACGTACGGTTCTGTAAATTTAATTATTTTGATCAATAGGTGAAATCGATCACGTTGGGATCTATATTAATTAGCATACTCGCACATTTTTCGATACATTAAAAATGAAATATTTTTAGGAATAAATATTATCACTAAAAGTTAAAAAGATCTTTAAGCGCACTGAAAGTATACATACATATACATTTGCTTACAATGCAGTAATTACGCCGCTAACACTTTCAAACAACATTTTGATTTTGATTCGGCTACCATTGTTGTTCACCGCGTAAATACAACAAAACTTTAGGATTAAGCTCGTAGGTATTAAGGTTTCTTATTCAAAAGCATTTAAATTGTAAAAACCTTGTTTATTTTAAAAAGGTTTTTGTTTGTGAAATGGGTAAAGAAGCCATCCAGGGACTAACTCGTTCCTAATTTAAGTTTGTTTAAACAATTATATTGATTACAAATTATTATTATTCGACAGACTTAAAATAAATATCAAGATTGTGTTCATAGTTTATATATATAACGTTAACCGGATCGCGACAAAAATTAACATACTGTATGTGCGAGATAGCCATTACTACTTATTATTAATGAAATATATCTTCCAACTGGCAATAAATTTTAAATAGTCGTTATGTATACGAGATAGCTATTTTTACCTGTCTACGGAGATTAATGTTTTCTAAATGTATGTATATATGTATGTTTGTATGTCTATGTCTTCGACACACTCTGTAGTCTAAACGGATTGATGGATTTTAACATACGATTTGTTGTTAAATTTATTTTCTGGGAATGTCAGAGTGTATAAATATGGCATCGTGAGTCAGAAAATAGAGAAGTTTAAAAAATTTTTTTACTATTATTACAATATGGGTATCAAATGAAAAGATACTACCATTAAGACACAAACTACCAAAAAATTATGTTTAACGTCTCCAGAGCATTATTATGGGATCGGTCTGTTGTGAATATTAAGTCACATATCTTTGAAAGAGTGTCTAGCTTAACCATCCCTAAGCTAAAGAAACACTACAGAACTTAAGTTTTTTTAATTTGCAGAAAAGAAAATAGTCATAAGTATAAAAAAATTATTAAACCCGACTGCGTTAAAAATAGTTAACTAAAAATATGATACTAGCACCCGGACGTAGCATCGTGAACCAACTACCGATGTACCCCTAGTGACCCCTAGTAAGTCACAGGACTTCCCATTTAAGTGTTTTCAGGTACGTTTGTACTGATTTTTGCGACGTGCGGACGAGCATTGTCGTGCAGCAAAATTACTTTGTCGTGTCTTTTCGAGTATTCAGACCGTTTTTCTTTCAACTAATTTTCTTTCTGATAAGTCAACTCCCAATGATGTAGACAATTCTTGAAGTGTTTGAGATGAGCCTTCATTGAGCAACGCTTCCAAATCATTAACTTCAAATTTATTCGGCTGGCCGCAGGTCGCTCCTTGTCATCTAAGTCGAAATCACCAGCTTTAAAACGTGCAAGCCTCGTGTGTCTCGTGTGTTTTCTTGTGTGAATGTAGCGATAATAGATTATAAATATTTGGAAGCATTTTGTTGGTCGTGACAATGTTCTAAACTTTATTATTATTTTTTTTTATGTGTAATCCATGTATACGACTGTTTTTGTTTCCTCAATAAATTAAAAAAAAAAGCCACTTACGACACGTTTTCTCAGATAGAGCATGTTCAGTATATACTTTTACTAAAATACGATGAGCTATAGCAGCACTTTTTTCATATTAAAATAATGAAGTAAAACTCCACGCAAAAACACTTTATTCGGCATAAATGTTGACATAGTCGATAAATTATAAAGTATTGTTAATTACGATTTAAAGAGAGGTTACGTACAGCAAATGACGGTCAATGATGCCTGTTTCAAGATGAATACATTACTGCCGGTGACAACGAAATACTGTACTACCTACACAATCTCTTGTAAAACACTACGAATTAATTCTAACACCTAATATTTGCATAAATTGGTATTTAATAATTAAAAAAAAAACATTGCAAGATGCATTCGCATTGCTGAAACAACATTCTATGAATTATAGAACTTGTTTGCCTCTTTTTGCCTTTCGCAGCAACGCAGTCGGTTTTTTTAATTTTTTCCGAATATATTACTTTTTTATTTAGCATAATCATTTTTATAAGCAGCTCTATAGCTCTATAGTATGCCGCTTATGTTGTTCAATACATACGAGTAGCCATTACGTATCTAAATCAAAATTTAAGCACTTGAAATCCCTATACACTTTAGCATGACTCTAAACATCAAATATTTACAAAGCTACCCTGAAATGTTCACATGTCGTCGCATTGCGCAAAACTCAACGAGGAGAAACGAAGAATAAATTTGTCACCGTGCAACTTTGCCTACTTAAAATAATGTTAGCGTTTGGAAATCTGCTGAAAAAGCTTTTGCGATTTCAGGCAAGAAATAGTTATTTGTAAAATGGTAAGTGCTTTTTTAGCGACTCTCACAAAAGCTAACATAGTCTCCGCTAGGCGAGTTAAAAGCACTAAACGAAATTGTCGGGGTTAATCGCTGGGGTTAATGGTATTTCTACTTTTATTAACTACTAGCATCCTGCCCGTGGCTCCGCTCGAGTGGACTACACAGTTGTGCCGAGATCCCTTTTTCCGGAATAAAAAATAGCCCATGACAGCTTATAAACTATATATATATGCAAAAAACTATAGTGGTCACGGTACAACTGTGTAGTCCACGGGCGGAAAGCTAGTTTGAAAATATAATATAGCCCTTGTTACGCGCTGATAACGTAGCTTTCTATAGGATCTGATCTATGGTTAAAGTTTGTACCTATGGAAAATATATAAATCGCACGTATACAAATTGCATACATAATCTAATGAATGATTAAACTCGTATTTTACAGATTTTTTTAAATGCCATCTCTGAGGGGGTGAAATTGGGAAGGTACGCTTTATCTCAGCACTGGCAGGGCAAAGAAAGAAATTCACCGAATTGTTGGAAAGTGCTCGGGGCATAGGTAGATGTGCAAAATGGCTAAATTTCCAAATAGTGTAATATTAGAACTTCAAAATAATACTAGTGCTAAAACTTTTCATTATTGTCTAACGAAAATGTAAAGATTTATCGCGAGTTTTATTTTAATGAAAAGCATCGAAAACTTAATCAAATTTTCAATATATTTAATTTACATTTTCGAGAAATAACGAACAGGCCAATAACCTTCAGCTTGCATGAGTAGAGAACATTAATGTCAATAAATTCCAGAGGTTATACATATTATTCGCCATTATATGCAATGACTAGTAAATTAATACAATATGTTACCAATTTTATTACATACTAGCGGCCCGTCCCGGCTTCGCACGGGTAGTATTCGTTTCTCATGAGATTCATTTTTTTGTCTCAGTCTTATCTCACCGTTCTTCTTTTCTCGTTTTCGTTCTCATCGCAAAATACTTCATTGTTTTCGTTTTTGGCTCTGGTGTCGTTTCGTTTCCATTCTCATCAAGAATAACTTTTTTATCTCAGTCTTAACTCATTCCCGTTCTTTCCTTTCCCGTTTTCGTTCCCGCGACACAAATGCTTTATCGTCTCAATTTCTGTCAGTCGTAATTCCCGTTCTTCCCCTTCCCGTTAATTAAAATTAAATAAATAAGTGACACTTTCGCGGCGTACATATTTATATAATATAGCTGACCCGGCGAACTTCGTACCGCCTCAGAACTCAGAACAGTTTAAAACATATATGTATTGTAGCCCCCCCCCCCCCCATATCTGGTAGCCCATAACCACAATCCTTATCTAAGAACTTGCTTTTACGTGATACCTATGTAAAGCGAAAAACCACTTCAAAATCCTCCCAGTTATTTTAGAGAAACACATCCATTGCAGCGCCCCCCTGGTGGCCCATAACTGCACAACTTATTTAATTATCTATTCGCAAGTGACACTCATGTAATGCAAAAAAACGAATCAAAATCAAACCAGTCGTTTTGAAGATACACATTGAATGCAACGCCCCCTGGTGTTATCTATCAAAATACAAAATTTCATATAAATCATTAGAGCCGATTCCGAGATAGCCTATAAAAGAGTAAAGAAGTTGATTTTTTAATGCACCCTGTTTGACAGGTACGAACAGTTTGTATGGGAAAAAGAAGTTGTTGTTTTTACCAAATTGTAGTTTTTTCTTGCAATTTCTTCACATTTTCTCACCTTTTAAACCTTCTTTGGACTTCCAGAAATATTTCGAAACCAAAAGCCAAACCGATCCAGCCGTTTTTGAGTTTTAGCGAGACATGTAAAGAGCTTCATTTCATTTTTATATATAAGATTCATATAAAACATAAGTACTATCGAATTGTTTACAATTTACTTTTCCACAAGAAGAAGAACTTTATGAATTGAAAAAGATTTGATAAATTATACATACTTTTAATAAAAAAATTTCCTACGCTACCATACATCTACCATGCACGTGTAGATAATAAAATTCCGATTGGTAGATCAATAAAGGCTTAGGTCGATGACTCTTTGATATAAGGAATAGAATAAATGTTTTATTGTGATTAAATAAATACTGTATTTTCATTGTCCGCTTGCGGTACAGGAGGACTTTTAAGTTGTAATTTAAGGTGTATTTATTGTCCACTTATTATTTAGCTGCATCTCTTCCGTGTCATTCGTAAATTTGATTTTTGACTGCCCCGGGACAGGCCTATCCTAGTGTGGGGGTCATTGGTAGAATTCTATTGTATAAGCATGATGGTTAAATAAATTTTCATTTATTCATTTTCATTCATTTTAATCGCGCAAATAATATGAATTATGCGAACAAAAACCTGTGAAGTGATACAGATTTTTTTTACGTTTTAAATTATAGAGGTGAACTCGTGAAGTGAAGTAGAGAACGAAACCAGCCGCGGACAAAGCTAGTCAACATCATAATGTAATAATAATAATAATTGGGACATACCACACAGCGCCATTTAGTCCCAAACTAAGCAAAGGTTGTATTATGGGCACCAGACAACTGATATACCTACATACATATTCTTTATAATATACTAGCGGTCGTACCCGGCTTCGCCCGAGTGGGCTACGGAAACGTTTCTCTTCCCGTTCCACGCATTGGTACATTGCACCCGTTCGAAGTCAGGGTGGGTCACTAGTCCAACCATATAGTATCATTACGCTATGGTATCATCGTCATCATCCAAACAAATAAATTCTCTGGCGCGTCTAGCAACAAATTTGATTGCCATAAAAAAGGTTTATAGTAAGTCAACCTTAAAAGATACGCATATGCTGTCGCGGACTTTTAGTTAGACCTTTTAAAGAGGAACAATTCCGTAATACATGATTTTTGCTTAACATAAACCGTTTACGCAGCGTGCGTAACGGAAGCTCTCAAAAGGAATATTTTTTCTCGTTTTTGCAACATTTTTCATTGATGCTCCGCTCCTATAGGTCATAGCGTGATGTAATAATAGCCTATAGCCTTCCTAAATAAATGGACTATCTAACACAAAAAGAATTTTTCAATTCGAATGGGTAGTTCCTAAGATTAACGCGTTCAAACAAACAAACAAAAAATATAGCCTATAGCTTTTCTCAATAAATGGACCATCCAAAACAAAAAGAATTTTTCAATTCGAACCAGTAGTTCCTGAGATTTGCGCGTTCAAACAAACAAAAAGGAACTCTTCAGCTTTATAATATTAAGTATAGATATATATATATATATATATATATATATATATATATATATATTTACATCCAGCAGTTTAGATATTTTTACACCCAGACACGGAAAAAATAAACATGTTCATGCACACAAATATTTGTGCCGGGCGAGAATCGAACCCACGACCGTTGGCTTCGCAGTTAGGATGTCTAACCACTTGGTCAATCGGTCAGTCGATTGTAATATTGATGTCATCTAGTTTTTGCCCGCGGCTCATCTCGTTTTCTACTTTATTTCACGAGTTTTTGCCAACTACTATTCAATCTCACAATTCGAACTTTGCTCGCCATTCACTTCGAATTTTATTTAGTTGTCTATGGAAACCTTCGACCAGATCGCCAGGGTAAATAGCTTAATATTACCACAGTTTAGCAATCCCCATACATTCAGGCATCGGAGGCGTGTAAACAAAGTAACCGTGCGGTACGGTGCGGGGGACGTATGTACCGAACGTCATACTGTGTGTGTCATGTTATTCGTTCGGTACTATCTGATAGGGTTTACGTGTTCGGTCGATTATAAAATACTAAAAATGGTACGTACCATTTGTGCGGTGACTAACTGTGGATTATTTTCGTATATAAACAAGAAATTGAAGTTTCACCAATTTCCATGGTCGAAAAAACGGTAACATGTTTAATATTTTTGTATTTTTTATGTTATTTCTAATTCGAATATTTTCGTGATGGACGAAGCAACAAAATGGCGGCCGCGCCTTTTTTGTAATTCTTGGTGTCCCGTCTGAGGTTTTTAAGTGCGCTTCGTACGATTTTGATGTTATTTTTGGAATTCAAAATGGCGGCCGCGCTCTTTATGTAATTTTTTGAAATTAGTGTCAAGTAAGTTAATGAATGTAGCTCAGAAAATATTTTAAAACCGACCAAGTGCAAGATGAACTCGCGCACCAATTGCTTTCCAAAATTGATATCTAAGGGTCCGTGTTGACTCCAGTTTTCAAATTTTGATCACATTTGAATTAATTTTTGTTATTTAGGTAGTGCGGAATCTAGTATGAGCGCGCGCGCGGACATAAGTCAATTATCTAAGACAACAAAGTGTAGTTTTTTGCTTCTGGTAAAATAATTTGCATCATATAATATACAGGTATATAGTCTCTCATATTATATATATATAAATTTTAATTAAATACTTACTACCTTTAACGTGTTCAACCCTTACACAATCAAGATGACGGCGACTTTTTCGCCTGCATCAAAGGCGATGACTGACTGCATGGATTATTAGACTGATATTACTATTTATCTTTTAATTACTTTCGTGTGAAAAATCACGTCATTTCGATGCTCCGTAACGAGCAACGACATGAGGAAAGGACAAAATAATTAAACGAACGGAGATGTATTATTATATTAGTCAGGATTCAAAAATATGAAAGTACAGCTTTATTTTTGTGAGGATAAAACTTTGTTTATCTACTTAATATTTTTGTTTGATTTTTGTAAGTAGGTACATTGCTAATTAATACAGTGTGTGGTTTTCCTCTTTTTCCAAATTAATGTATTGAGAGTATGTTGACACACATTTGCCGATATTTTATTCATATTTATTGTCATTTCATATTTTTATATCTACCTACCTACATTTTTTTCTTTTGATTTTATTTTTATTTTTTACTATGAAGCATGCCTACTTTCATTATTTATTGTATCTAGTGAATAGTAACAAAATAAATGCATGTCATGTCTATTGGTAAACTGCGCTGAAATTGTATACTTGAGAGGACACTGGTTTCTAAAAAAAGGCTTTGCTTACTTAAAAAATCTGAGATCAAAATGCATATTGTTTTTTTTTTCATTAAATAAATATTATTGTTATTTTCTATGGTCGGGAACAATTTTTACTACTTGTATTAAAAGTGAAAAATCATAAGATTATCAAAATTAATCGCACCTTGCCATTCTAACTGTATTCGATACACCAATGTATTTTTTTTTTTTTTAATAAATATGTCTTCTTATGTTGGAAAGTTTTAATTTTAGTTTTTAGTATTTATCACTCATTAACCTTTATAAATCTAGAAGAAGGTACCACACCGCATATATAAAAATATTGTTAGATCGGTATATTTTGTAGCTAACGACTAAAACAAGAGTAACAAAAGCTTATGCGGATTAACAATATAATCTCTTCGCGTAGCCTTCCCTCGTTTACATGAACCCTTTTTATTATGAAATGAGGACTAACAGTAAAATATTATTGGTATTATCGAACGTTACCTGAATAAAATATTCTTTTAAAATAAATAAATTGGCTAACTTTAAATTCCTGTCACGAAATAAATGTTTAAGGTAACTCTTAGTATCCTTGTGTGCGGTCTAATTTCCAAAATAACTGAACCTATTTTAATGAAACTTTTCATATATGAGAAAGAAGAAGTTATAGAGAATGACATGGGCTACTTTTTGTCTGTCTGCTTGTTTCTCAAGTCTGGGCAGGACCGAAACGGCTGAACCATTTATCCAGGATATATTTAGGGTTCCTGCGTAAACTTTGAAAATTGCAGAAACTGTAAAAATCATGAAAATAATTCGAATGAAGTCGCGGGCGGTGACAAGTATTCAAATAAATTATGAATGTCGAAACGTGTGACAGTGAGACGCACAACATATTTTTTAAGTATATTTCGCTTTCCAACTTTCTACAACAAAATAAGTATTCAAAATTTTCTCGGCGACCGTTCATATTAAGTCTGCATGTCATTCTGACGATGACATATAATTTATTTCTTTTTTATACTTACCCTTCACTTCGTGTTACTCACGCTGACTATTCACCTGTCGACTCAACTCGACAAACTTATCTGATGGAGTTCAAATACGCCTCATATTAATGGGGGAACATTCTAGCGCTTCCCAGAAAACTCGCATGAAATATGACGATTTGTAAGTCAACCCTTAAAATCATTCTGATAAACTTTAACGTCTTTACAACTAAGTATTACATTATTTCTGCTACAGCAACTACAATATTTCTTTTTAAATTAGGTAGTTTAGATGCTGAAAGCAGAAAATAATAACATAGAAACGCGGGCATGAAAATTCCTTGAAAATTATTTCTCAATGAAATTACGACTCTATCATCTTAACGTTAAGGCTTCAATTGACAAACTAGGTTTTAAACTCATCAATTAAACATTTACTACGTTATTTTAAAAATAAAGTAGGTACATCATGAATAATGTATTGTATTTATTCTCATGTTTTACTATAGGAAACATGTTGAAAATTTGATATATACTACGTATTACTATACTATACTACGTATATAATATTATAAAGAATATTTAAATATTTATATTCTTTGCCTAGTACCCCATAATACAAGCATAATACTTGCTTTATTTTGAGACTAGATAGCTCTATGTGGGACGTCTCAGATATTATTATTATTCATATTTTTATTGATCTAATTATGAATTCAAAAATCTAAAAGAAAACGCCAAGTACGGGTCAGAATTCAAGCGTTCCAAGTTAAAATTCACGTACCGATGATGCTGCGTACGAGATATTTGATTTATGACATTTTTTATCAAAAAAATGTGCTAATATGATAATGATTCCATATACTCAAGTTTTGTGAAAAGAAAACGCGCTGCGACCGTCTTTTTTTATTCTGTGGTGAAAGGGTGCGTAGAACACAATCGTGAGAGTTTAGCGATCGCACGTTTATAACCATTTTATAACTAAAAAACCACTAAGCCGATTTCGATAAAACTTTCTTATTTAAATATATTAATATTATAGTTCAACATATAGGATAAGCATCGTCAAGTTGCTACAATTGATAAACAGTGAAATTAATGTTTTTACACATATTTGTTTTCTACAGATTCGAATCCACTACCGATGACGATAAAGTTTGGATTCCTATGACAACATGGAAGACTTGTCATTCGCAAATTCGTCGTACCCAGAAGGCTTCATTCGAGGGACAGTAACAGAACATTTGAAGGGAGTGGGGCGTATGTTTTACATTGTATCACCGCAAGAAACTCTATATGCCCATAAGGAACAAGTGCCTAACTTTTTTAGACAGGTAAGTTAAAGACCTACCATGAACTACCTATCTCGAATGACCTACCTTGAATGCTTTGACGACGACAGTAACATGGACTGCGGCTTGGTTCATTAAATTCACCGAGTTTTGTGTGTTATTTCTACTTTGGTATTTGGGCAAGATTTTGATATTTGGACATTCCATATCAGCCTATTATGCCCCACTGCAGATGCTCAGGCCTCCCTTGGGGATGTAGGTGCTTAGAGATTAAACCACCATGCTGCTCCAGTGCGGGTTGATGGATTTTAACGACTACCATTTGATAGGCACGGAGTCAGTGATAGTTATGTATTTAAGTCAGAAAAAACTCATTGGTACACGCCCTGGGATTCGAACCACGACCTTCTAAATGGCTATCACGACATTATTAATTATAAATCAAAAGTGTTTATATAAATATATATATTAAAAAAAAAATAATCAATTAAATATTTTTATTTCTTAGTTACATAGCATAATCTTGAAATACGTGAAAAGAGTGAATTTTATTTCTTTGTGGAAGAACGTCACCACAAAGGCGCATTCTATAAGTGCTGGTTCCTCTCAGAAGAATACGCTAGAAATTGAGAGACGCCATTAATTTTTATCGTCTAATTAGTTCGATACTTTATAATAAGCTTAAATTAAATGCAATGTATAGCACTCAAGGAAATGTAATGCGAAATTGCTAATAAATTATATGTTTAATTATGAAGGAAAACGATCACATCAATTTTTTTGGAGGTTCTTTTGAGGTTACCTTTCAAAAGTACTAGGTAGGTAGCCGTTTAATTAAAAATAATGTGCAAAATTAATACTAGTTTTATTCAAAATATATCAACATTCTAAAATTATTAGCGCCATGAATTCTGAGGAAAATCGCATAGCAAAACTCAAATTTCGAGACTCATGTTGATTTGCTCTGTACCTACCTTTTTTTTCAAATGTAGTTAGTACGTACTGTCAAACTCATTCTAGATTTTTTAAATCAAAAACCATAGACAGATATACAAAATGTTGTCTACTTATTACTAATGTCTGTTATACAAAATTATCAACGTACCATACAAAAGTGGTGCAACGCACCCTTCTTCACGACATTCTATGAAACGAATTTCACGAAAAACTTCTGAATTCGAGATGTCTAACATATTCTGAGGCAAGTGAACCTCACTTAAATTAATAGATTACAGCAAACTGATGACAAAAATTGCGTCTAAAGTTATTGCTTAATAAACTCAATAGTGTAAAACACAACAATTTGAAATAAATTTTTATGACCAATTAATCCTATCGCTTGGTCGAAGAGTGTAACGTTTACAAACAACCTAAAAATAAAACAGAAACTAGTAAATAAATATTTATATTATTTGGGTTTGAAGGTTATTAAGTTTTGAACTTGACAATCACGTGGCATCAAGATACTGTCATTTATCACTAAGATAATTTATTTATAATTTATTTTTATAATTTATTTATCACACAGTACAGTAAGTACCTCATATTTTGTAAATGGCAAATTCAAAAGGAGAAAGAATTGGCTAATTTTTAACAGGAACGTTTTTGATGGGGTATCTTATTCCTTTTTGTGAGTAATTCTTCTTTTTTAACCACGACGGTGATCATAACTGATCATTTAATTTTAAACAACATATATCTCGTAAATACATTCAGTAAATGGGCTCCCTGGCCATATTGTATTATTACATTTTTTTATAATCAAAGGTTAATGCGAACTAAAATAGGAAATGGGTGTTAAAGAAAAGAAGTTTCACATCAAAACGTTCATAATTTTAGAATCTCAAAAAAGGTTGTAGGTCTGCTAGAAGTAAATACTTTAGAATTTTAGAATTTCAGTTTCTTGCGTATTCTTCTGAGAGGAACCAGCATTTTCGAATGCGCCTTTGTGGTGACGTCCTTCCACAAAGTAATAAAATTCACTCTTATGACGTATTTCAAGATTATGTTACATAACTACGAAATAAAGATATTTTGATTTGATTTGATTTGATTAGAATGAACAAAATAACGAAACTTTGATGGCTGATTTTTTTAACCATATTCATTAGAAACAAGTTTGCGAATTCAATTAAGTATATCAAGGAAAATCTCGCCTGACGTAACTTTCAGGCTTTGCTTGCGTTTGTAACAGAGATATAAAAAGTGAAAAAGTGCCTCGAGTTGTTTCTAGAAAAGGGCTCGTAGTGGCGGCCATTTGCTCAACTTGGCAGGGCCACTATCGTGACCCCCGATTACATTTTGTTCACATGTAAACAGAATTGTTTTTATTACATGACCTTACCGACGAATTTATCTAATGAGGACGCGTTAAA
This sequence comes from Luffia ferchaultella, assembly GCA_949709985.1. NCBI lineage: Eukaryota > Metazoa > Arthropoda > Insecta > Lepidoptera > Psychidae > Luffia > Luffia ferchaultella. Next base: position 21,260,867 of record OX453249.1, read on the forward strand.
CGGAGCACATTCAGCAAAATTAAATATTCGTTTAAAAATATTATGGAAAATTACAGAAATAAACGTCTATGTCAAGATAAATATATTTTATTCATAGATCACTAACGACCGCCCGCGGCTTCGTCCGCGTAAACTACATTTTTGTATAATATATCGTAATCAAAGTTAAACATTTCTTAATGGGATAAGGTGAAGATTCATTTCCTATCGTCCTTTCTTATATTAATTTATCACTTTCTTCCTCGCTCTCGCTTTGCCATTCCAAAACTAAAATAAAACGATGAAGGCACCTCTGTTATATATATATGTTTACATAAGATGTAACCTGGATTACTCTCTGAAAATCTGCCAATGAAGTTCGTTTAGGCATTCTCAAAATCGGTTTAAAAAGATACTATTATATAGCTCATGTCCATCCTGGTGGTCCATTCTAAATATTGTTTAAAGAAGTTTTCAAGTCGGATGCATAGTTTCGGAGATCACCTCTCACATCCAAAGACACAAAAAAATTTCTGTAATATATTTTTATAAGAAATTTGTATAGTGTAGAATACAGATAAATGAGCATTAATTAGAAATTGACGATTTTTCTAAATATTAAACAAACTGATATCACAAAATAAAATAAAACAAAATTGCCTAATATTAATAATAATATATGGGACATCCCACACAGTGTTATCTAGTCCTAAAGTTAGCAAGTATTATGCTTGTATTAAGTGGTACTAAATAATTGATATACATATTTTTTAATACATACATATATAAAAACTTGTACGCCCAGCCACCGAACAAATAAACATGTTCATGTACACTAATATTTGTCCCGGGCGGGACTCAACTAACGACCCGTGGCTCCACAGTTAGGGTCTCTAACCACTCGGCTAACCGGTTAGTAAAATATTATTTAATGAGACCAATAACTGTCCCCACCCAGTATTTTTTGAAGGGACAGTCTGGTCTAACAGCGATCACTCATCATAATGATGAATTGTAATTTTAATTACATGTAATTTTACAAAAGTTGCCAATAATTATAGCTGGAGATCAATGCTCGAGAATCAAACAATGGATATTGATATCGATTTTATTTTAGATCAAATAATTTATCTAAGCAGGATTCCATATTACGGTGAAATGTAATGTGAATGACTGTATTACTCACATATAATGGCGTTTATTCGTTTAGGCATACTCAGTCCGACAACACTGGCTGGACTGCGGACGAATTTAGTCACCATCTAGACATTTTACGTTTGTGTAAACAACTATTATTGACACTCGCAGATTTATAGACATCATCCTGCACAAATATGGAGATATACAGTTATGTATCACGTGGCATCACGTTTGGAATATATTATTTTTTTATCTAAAATTCTATTTCTGGTCTCACGTGTCGGCACAACGTGTGCATATAGGCTAAGAAAACAAACGAAACCTGGAAAAAAACCGATAACTGTAATTTTCTTTTTCGATGACATAAATTATTGTTAGTAATAGATAAAATAAAAAGAATTAAACATTTTAAAGCCCCGCGTCAATGCGAAAAAACTAATAAACAATTTTTTAAACTTTATTTGATTTTATAAGTACAGCATAATAAATAACTTTGTAAAAGTACCTCTTTTAGAATATAACGCTTGCATTCTAGTAAAAAAAATCAAAATTAAACTAATAAATCAATCGGGACTATCATTAATAAAGAAGGTTCCGTAAGCTACAAATTTTTTGGCTTATCTTACCAGAAATTATACGTAACTGTAATTCAACAATTTATTCTGAATAGAATAATATGTGTGTTAATAACTTATTAAAAATTAAACAAATTCACTTTGCAGAATTCTAAAGTCACCAATTTTTTAATTTTTTGGAAAAGCAAAATTAGTAACTACTTCAAAAGTGTTTAATTTATGCCTTTGTATTATTATTAGTATTTGAAGTAAAGAATTAAACAATAAATGTGTACGATTAATTAACTAATGTAAAAATTAATAATTAATTGATAATTTTTCATAGTACCGTTTCAATATAAACGGTGTTCCTTGTAGAATAAGGTCGCAATTTCTTTGTGTTTTAAATCCCGACCGCGCTGTCGCAAGTCGCAAGCGTTGCAATGTTCATTGTTTATATAGATAACACCTAACTAAATTGTTTAGAAAGATGAGATATATAGGGCCTTAGTTTTTTGTATAGAATTATCAACAAGCAAATTATGATACTTAAGCAGACAACATGATAAATAATTCTACTGATTTTGTAAAGATATAACAGCCTGTATTATTGCACCAATAGATATTGCTGCGAATAAGGATGAAGTCTTGCAACGGCACGTCATATGGAAAATAAAACGAAATAGCTTTTATAAAATTTTCTTCGATTTTGATACAATTAATTGCCCCGTTAATTCCCCCCCTCCCTCCTAGTGATATTTCGTGATTTTTGTCAAACCTTTTGAGCGTCACGTGATTAATGGACAACCCACAACCAAATTCGTAGTACATCATCCAAGCTTATGAAATTTCGAAACTTTTCGCTGGATATACGACTCATGTTTTTATAACTGGCCATTTATAAAACAACTAAAAAACACTGTAAATTTAAAAAAAAAAAGATCGCATTACATAAATTTTAAAATAGAACATAATATGTGTGACACACTGATTTAGTTTCTGAACGTGCTGTGTGTGTGCTAATTATTAACTCTTCTGTAAAAACTTTACAATGTAATGTAATGTAGAATTTAATTTACAAACAATGTACGTTTTGATTTGATGGAGGTCTACTATCTTAATCATAAAAATTTACTCGTGCCGTTGACTGGTCCTAGAACAAATATTCCCGACGCATACATTTTGAAATTAGTTGATATAAAATAAAACCACTCAACAGAAACGAGAAAAAGTTATTAGCTGAAAAAAGAATTAAGCAGATAGGTATTAAATTATACTATCATACTGATATGACTTTTGCGTGTACGCCGATCATGAATCTGTGGTCAAAATTTAAAGAAGTGGCCGCTATTTTGAACTTTTTTAGTAACTGGACCGATTGCTTTTAAAATCAATATTTTTGGGTCCGCGTGGACTCCACATTTTGAATTTTTTAGGAACTGGATAGAGTGCTATCATAATTTACTAAAAAACTTACTAAAAAGTTTGTTATGATGGCCACTTTTTTTTCAATTTTGACCAGAGATATGATCAGAATCTACGCGGACCCATACATATCAATTTTGAAAGCAACCGGTGGCAGAGTCCGACTCGCACTTGGCCAGTTTTTAAATATTTTCTGAACTACATTCATAACCAGTAACATAACTACTAACCACAAAATATTTTTTTCTAATAATCAGATGACAGTTAAGTATCTGGCAACACATTTTTTCTGCACACTGGTATCCTTGCAAATTGTTTTACACACACTACAATATAAAGTAGGCGCATTCACAGAGCTGCAGTATTTAGATAGCGCGGAACCTAGTAATAGCGCACGTGCGGCGACGATCAATCGTCTATTTTAGTTGCTGTCTTAATGTTAAAAATATTTTCTATAGTTTATGCTAAAATCGTAGTATAAAGTGTTATAATATATTATATATATTAAGAATAAGCTGTTTAATATTTTTTATTTGATACCCATATTGCTGTAATAATGAAAAAAATTGTATTCATTTCATCCTAACTTTTTTGAATCACAGGCCTTATATTGAAATATGATGTCTCTCCAACAATATTATTATTATTATTATAAATACATATATATACAAATTGAAATTTTAAAAACCATCCAAAAAATTCTTATAGTTAGGTATCATATCACCAATAGACTTCATTAAGTAAATAAAAAATAGAGGTTGACCGAGATGATGCACGCTACGAAACTAAGGGCCTTTGCGCACTTGTGATTTCTAGTTGTTGGCCGATGGTTTGATTGTTCAGGGAATGAGTATGGAGCTATAATATGGCAGTACGCGCATTTGACGATTACAAGTCGAACGATCGAACTATCGAAAACCATTGCCGATCTATCGGCCGACTAAAAATCACTAGTGCACTATAGCACTAACCAGTCGCGAACTCATGTCAGCATGTGAGCACGCCTGTCAAACTCTCATTCGCTGTGTCAACCTGACGCGTGCCCGTGTATATCATAGTGTATAGTCAGACGCAACGCAGTGGCCACATCGGGTGTCTTCAAAAATTAACCACTATGGCCGAAATTAAACAACACCAATTACGACTGAATGTTGACTTTATTGTCAACAAGATCGTTTGCAATGTATAAATGATAATTATTCGGTTACGTTGGGCCATTGCTAATTATCAATTATCATAGTTAATTATCTCAGAGACCCAAAACGACCTTTGCCTTGCGTCTAACTGTAAATTGTTGTAAATCAAACATCTGCCCTCCTTAAACGTAAACCTGAGCTCTGATAACTTATTCTGCTTCCGAGAAGGCGATCAGCCCTCCAAAGGTGGTGTCGGGTTTTTTGTCAACATAGTCCTTGTCAACAACGTACCGGAGATCTCCAGTGTGACGACTCCATACCTTGTATTGCAACTAACCGACAGGTGATACCTAAAGGTTATACAGGTATAAGCCAACTTCGACTCACTCGGACGACGGACGATGGCAGTGTATGACGACGTAGCAAAAGCTATGCATCATACGGGCTCGACTCAGTTCACTGTTGTTATGGGGGACTCCAACGCCAAAATGTGAGTACAAAAAAGCGACAAATCCAATATGGGGCAAATGCTGGCAAACTTTCTCGAAATGAAGGGTTTGTTCCTGATAAACTCCTTCTTCAGGGAAACGTCACAGAGAAAGTGGACCTGGCAAAGTTCCGATAAAGTGACCAGGAACGAGATAGACCTTATCATGACGAATAAAAGACGAATATTCAGAGATGTCTCAGTGATCAACAGGTTCAACCACGCTGTTCCACTGCGGTTTGGGGCTTGTAACGACCACTATCTATTGACAGCGTCCGGGACCGACTGCTTAACGTGCTCTCCGAGGCACGGAGTCAGTGATAGTTATGTACTTAAGTCAGAAAAACTCATTGGTACACGCCCAGGTTCGAACCATGGCCCTATGGCCTTATAAATTTGAGACAGGTTCGTTGCGCTTTGGGCTATCACGACTCACTAGTCCGATGAACTCTGAATATCAACTACAGGCTTGAAAGAGTCCGTCTGATGAAGTTCAAGCTCTGGCCGCCATCGTCCTAAGCCAACACCGGCTCCGAAGCTTCTCAGCTGGAGTTGAGAAACCGATTCGACGCGCTGTAAACCACGGCGAATGTTGACGCCATGGCGGGTAACCTGATCAGTGTTATCAGAGGAGTGGGCAGAAAATATTTTAATGGAGGTGGAAAGGCGAGGAGTCTAAACTCTCCAGCGAGAGACTGGATCTCATGCGAAAGGGACGTGAGAAGTTACTAGAAGAAGTATCGTTAGACCTGGCTCTGAACAGGAAAATCAAGAAGCTGATACGACGGGACCACCGCCTCTTCAATACAAAACGTATCGAAGAGGCAATCGAGTGGAACAAAGGTTTGAAAGTGTTCGTTCAGCAACTTGGTAGAAGCCAACTGGCGAAGCTCAGGACTCGCGACAGCAAAATTGTCTCCTCAAAATCAGAGACAGTCGCTGAGATAGAGACATTTTAATAAAAAAATATATGCCGTACATGCACCTCTCCCTGCAGCCCGCGATAGCAGTGACCGGAGAGCTCGGTTGACCCGACACTACACAGATGATATTCCTGATGTCGGCCTGGGTGAGGTCAGATTAGCTCTGAGGCAGCTAAAAAATGGCAAAACACCCGGCGCTGATAACATCACGACAGAGCTTCTGAAAGCAAACGGGGCACCAGCCCTGAAAGAGCTTCAGAAACTATTCAACTCTGGCATACGCAGAGGTGTTACGTCGAGTACATGGAGTGAGAGTACGCTCATCCTATTCTTCAAAAAAAGGAGACAAAACGCACCTTAAGAATTATAGACCGACCTCACTCCTCAGACACGTGTACAAGTGTACAAGGTGTTTTCGTTTCATCATGAGTCGCCTCGCCCAAAGATTTGACGGATTTCAGCCCCCTGAGCAGGCCAGGTTTCGGAAAGGCTACAGCACCGTAGACCACATACATACGCTGAAGCAGATTATTCAAAAAACGGAGGAGTATAATCAACCTCTATTCTTTGTGGACTGGAGAAGGCATTTCACTCCGTCAAGACCTGGGCTGTTCTGGAATGCTTACAGCGATGCCGAATCGACTGTTATTATACTGAGGTGCTGAGATGTCTGTACGAAACCGCGACAATGACTGTCCAGGGCCAGCGAAAGGAACCTATTCAATTGCGAATAAGTGTGCAACAGGGAGATGTGATATCTCCGAAACTGTTCACCAACGCATTGGAAGGTTTTTCCAAGATGCTGGACTGAAAATTTGAGGCATTAATGTCAACAGCGAATACATCTCTCACCTCCGTTTTGCTGGCGACATAGTCATCATGGCAGAGTTGCTGGAGGAGCTCAGCGGAATGGTTAACGCCCTCAATGTCGCCTCTCGGCGGGTAGGCCTCAGGATCAACTTGGATAAGACGAAAGTCTTGTTCAACAAACATATTCTTTCGAGACCGTTAACTGTAGAGAGTGCGACCCTTGAAACATGACTAAGTCTATCTAGGACAGACTGTGCAGTTAGGCAAACACAACTTCAACAAAGAGGCCGACCGAAGAATTCAGCTGGGCTGTGCTGCTTTCGGGAAGGTCCATCATCTGTTGTCGTCGTCACTACCACAATGTCTGAAGACCTAGGTCTTTAACCAATGCGTTATACCTACAATGACGTATGGTGCCGAAACTAGAACTCTCACGGCAGGACTGGTCCACAAATTTATAGTCGCTCAACGTGCTATGGAGCGGGCTATGCTCGGTATTTCTTTGATGGATAAAATCAGAAACAAGGCAATCCGTTGAAGAATCAACGTCGTCGACATAGCCGAAGCGATCAGCAAGTATAAGTGGCAATGGGCCAGTCCCATTTGCGGTAGAACTGATAACCGATGGGGTAGACGAGTTCTCGAGTGTAAGCCACGTATTGGGAAGCGAAGCGTTGGACGCCCCCCAGCCAGGTGGACAGATGACCTGAGGCACCATACCGGGGGTAGTTGGATGCGAAAGGCGGAGGACTGTGTGTGGTGACGAGCCTTGGGAGAGGCCTGTATCCTGCAGTGGAGAGACAGGGGCTGATGATGATGATGATAGTATAATGTAACATTTGAAAAAACGCATTAGTACATACATACCTGTTACCCAGAATTTAAACCTACGACCTCTCGCATTCGAAACGGAGCTGTTACGTACCACTAGATTACCACCATTTAGGTTTTAAAGAATATTCATGCAAAATTTCAGGAAAGTTGGACAACTCGTTTGGCCGTAGCTGTGTTACAAACAAATTTACAAGCGCACAGACAGTCGAAAGCTGGTCTTTACTTTACAATTTTGAATTTTTTTTATATTGCCGTTTTTGAGAGTTCATTGATTTCCATAGTTCGCAGTGTGTGTAGTCGCTAACGTTAGTAAGCGACTGAACGCAATTTGTTTTCTGATTTGAAAAAAGTCATTTTTTCGCCCCCCACGTCTGAAATACTTTTTATTTTTGAGTCACTCTTGTCCTTAACTGTAAAAAGTCATGCAATTGATTCGGTGTTATCCCGAATTATATTTTATATGACCCCCCGATTTCAACAACACATATGAAAAGATGGCAGCCTGAAATAAAATTTAAAAAAAAACGGGTCAAGATGGTAAGAAATACAGTATAACTATATTTATGCAGTAAAATTACTGACGTCATGTCATTCTTTCGTTCATATGTATAAATACATATATGATTCAATTAAAACATATTAACTATTCATTACATTGTAATTAATAAGGAAATATTTACAACAATAATAAAAAATATACTTACAAAAAAATATTTTACAGTTTACAAAAATACAAAATATAAAAAATCTACTTCAAAAACTTAAACCCAAAAATTAAAAATATTATTTATACTTTAGAGACAAGTGGATATATAGGATAATTTAATTTAGAGATAAGAGGATAATAGGCAACATATAGTTTACGAAGTCGGTGCCAAGTTATTCTTCTATAACATGCTGAAGATGATAAATGTTGGCGTTTTTCATAATTATCAATCCAGACATGTATACATCCATGGTCGCAGAGCAGCTCGCTTTCTCTCCACCGCACCGTATACATCATAGTACACTACTGTAACGTGCGTATTTTTAAAGTTTCAATTTCATAGGCGTGATATTAACATGTTTAATTTTGATGAAAACGTGATTGCAGTACACGACAATGTATTATTAAACAAAAAAATTGCAGTTACTATTTTTAACTACTGAAAAAATCCATTATTATTAAAACGTAAAAAGTAAATGTTTAATTTTTGTCTTAAATGTTTAAAAAGACGCAAAATAGCATAAGCAGATATAAATATCATAGTTATCATTTTTGCTTATCTAGATATTGTACTCAAATGAAAATTGTGAAGAAAACATACTTGCGAATTTGGTTTCAGTTTAATTTTGCTATTAAGTGATAGCATTTGAATGCACCACAAAATTATACTAACAAGGTATTTGGTTACCTATTTTGCTTTTAGAAATAAGTTAGGTAGTAAACGAAATGTCATGATTTTTATAAAAAACGGTTAACACCGGGGATTTTTTACATCATGTATCTAATTAATATTTTATACTCAATAACAATATCCGATAAAATATTAAAAACAACGAGTTTCGGAATTATGTCTAGGGGGCCGTTACTTTTCTTGGCCTATTACGTAAGTTACAAACTAAAGTCAATAGATTGTAAAAAGCTGTTTATAAAAGTTATTAATATTGTTACAGGCTATAGGTCCAGATATTTCGGATGCACAAAAACACCCATTTAAATTGTAGTTATAGGTACTTTATTCCGAAACAAAATCACAAACTCTCACAAAATCACAAATCGCACTCGCCACAGCGCCGGCTTAATATAGGTGCCAAAATGCCTTACTTATTAAAATTCTGTATTTTAATTACAATTTACCGTGGGGATATTTCATAGAGCCGGCGCCACCTTTGAGTTAGCACGGTTTTGCCTCAAAAATAGGATTTTAGAGCACGCAATCACTTTGACTATGACCGTCTCTAAAATTGAATTTCATTCGTTACAATATCTTTCATAAATAGTGCGTAATAACTTATCATAGATTGAGCTCAAGAACTTTCACTTTAAGACGCCATAGAAAGAATTGTTCATGCAGAACTTGAAAGCCGCAATGATCAATTTTAGAGAAAATTGTCCTACACACGCCGTGATCTGTTTCAAAGTACCTACTCATTGAAATTCTATTAAATGCGCAGTTTACAAAAGTATCGCACCCGTTTCTCTACAATTTCACTTCATCTTTATCTCCTCTATACGTATAAGAAAGGTACGTCAATTTAAGAGCATACGCTGTTCAGACATATTAAAAATAAATAAGATTATTATGAGGAAATGATAATTTGATAATTGTATTTATACGATGTAAGTTATTGAGATGTATAAACGCTAATCAATAGTTACAAAATGTAACAGTTTTCGTAATAGCATTAATGTGCCATTACTTTCAAATGTGTTATTAAAAACTATACGTCAAGGCTAGATGTGTCAACATAGCTCTAAGTTCAGGTGTCGTGTGTCGCGGTTACGCAAGGTTTACTTTGATATTTAACATCCATTCTTCATAGCACAAGTGGAGAGACTAGCGTAGCGTTTTTTCTAAATAGTTAAAGTTACAGCCGCACTTGTCAAAAAACGTAAACAAACGAGTTTCAGATGTTCGTAAATTATGTCTCGATTTCAAATAAAAAATATTATTAGTAATATTGCGAAAAATTGATTTGTATTAAATATACTTTATATGTTAAAGATACTATGGTGTTTGTGTTATACCTACGTAGTTTTAGCAATCAAAATTTACAGTATTAACCTTTTGACTTGTCATCAATCATTATCAATCAATTGTCTCTGTCAATTAAATGGCTCTTGACTTTTAATCTGACCCAATTGGGTTAATGTGTAATGCATAGGTTAAAAGTCAATGTAAGGACTTTTGCTTTTTTGGTAGTACATATAGTTATAGTATAGTTACATATATGACACGTGACAAGTAAAGAAAATAATCTACCGTCACTACATATTATAAAAAAAGTCCCCCGCTGCGTCTGTCTGTCTGTCTGAATGCGATAAACTCAAAAACTACCGAACGGATTGACATAATGGTTGACACATTGGTGTAAAAACAATAAAACTTCTTCTAAGAGGGGCGATGGCCACATCACTACTTATTATAAAATAAATAAAGTCCCCCACCGCGTCTGTGTGTCTGTTTGAACGCGTTAAACTCAGAAACTACTAAACGGATTGGCGTATGATTGCCACCAATGGACGGAATAATTCAAGAGGAAGGTTTATGTGTATAATTTATTAATGTTTTGTGGAAGGTAGTTGAAATATGACGAGCTTTCATCGAAAACGATGCCTAATCTCTTTAGATATAACAATATAATGTATGGAGGAATTGTTCCTCTTTCATAGCACTTTAAAAAATCCGCGATGGCGAATGTCTATCTTTTATGGATAGTTTACTATACCTATTTTTATGTTTAACAAAATGGTGTCATATGATGAGGTGATGGAAAAGCAATTTATACGTATACAGATACAGTATTAATCCTTATCAAATTAAATACGTCATTTACCTTCAGAATTTTATACACATTATAATTACCCTTTACACTACACAATTTAAATTAATATCTTCGGAGTTTTTTGCGACATAAAAACTAGTTTGTTTTTATGTATTTATTCTATACTTTTTCAAATATTTATAGAATTTGATCAAAATATATTAAAAATACTTTAAGTAGGATGAACTCACGTTACATTTAAATCTAATTAAATCCAATCCACATGTTCGTCGCAACACGCTGATAGGACACTACGACAAAAAAATACACTACGGCTTACATGCTCTGCTACCAGTGCGAAGTCGGGGCGGGTCGCTAGTTTTTAATAAAATTAATAATTACAAAAGTAAATCAAGACCGAAAGGACCATTAAATAATTACTGTAAGTGACAAGAATATTTTTTACTAAGGTAAATTCTATATTCAATTCCTTTTCTAAGGTGTGTTTTATACAACACACGATAACCGACCTGGATAATACGCTACGTTTGATTATTGATTTTAGCTTTATTGCGGCTTCGTAAGTTGTTTTTTCTGTTCATATGTTGTATTCTTATTGGAAGGTTAGGCACTACAAATAAATTAATAGTAATTTCTAACTTTATTATGTTCCTACCATTGATGCACATCGAGATACTGTGACGCAAAAACAAAATTGTGAACAAAAATAATGTGAAAATTGTAGGTACAGAGAAGACAAATAACTGTTTTAAATTTACATTTGAATAATTAAACAAAATGTATTTAAAAACATGATATTAAGGTTATATAATTCCAATTTTTCTCGGGTTTTCGATCTAAAATTTCTTCTGAGTACCTACATTCTTGTTGACCGACTGGTCCTAGTAAAAGTGGTTTCAATCTGTTTATAAGTTATATCAAGTCTTATAAGATTTTTGTTATAAAAAGTGAAATAACCTATAGGTAATAATGTGACACGTTCTCCTCCTACATAATCCGTAGTTGTCACACTAGTAATTTTTATTTAAGCATAACCGCCTTCAACCAAAGTTTAAAACAAGCACGTTTTAGATGAAACTTAAAAATTATTTACTATATGAAAATTATTTAGTTAGTAAAATTAGCTTGGAATTGAAGTTGCTAAACGTCAACGAACAAAATTAACAAAAATCACAATTTATCGGTTTTGAATATTTGTTGTGTAGGTTGGTTAAAAGCGAAAAATCTAACCATTTAAATTCCACCGTATTCTTGGAAATCAACTAGACGCAAAATAACAATGAGATTGTCATATCACTACCTGGGCGAAAAGGCTCTGTTCTGCAGCTTAGTATATTTCCTTCCATTCTTACATACATAGCGACCGCGCAATTAACCTTCTGCGACTGAGGTGACTCTGTAGAAACAATACGATTGAGGTGTAGTCTGTCAGACGTAATTATTATATACTGATAATATTATGAAAATGCAAGAGTGTATAAGTTTTTTTTATACAATATGAATAAAATGTTACCGTTTCATGAAAAAACACATGAATACTGTTTTAGAAATAAAAGAAGATGGTATTATATAATCATTTATTGAGTTCGGAAATTTCCAGGCTTTTTGATCTTATTATACAAAACTATGCAAAAAAAAAAATAACAATGAAACTTTCAAAAACTTATTAGTATTTTCTTTGAAAACATTATATAATATATCTTTATCAGTAAATTTAATGAGATCCAACGGTTCATTTAGGCATAAATCAGTCTCAAAGTTAACCCTTAAACTACAAATTTATTTGGCAATCTTGACACAAATTAGACGAACACTGTAAGCAGATGTGCTTTTTACACACACAACAACGGTTTGTGTGTAAACTACAGTCTCTTTTGAGAGTTATGTTAATATTACTTTGTGTCGACATCTGAAAAAGAAATGCAGAAAATTATTTTTACAAATTAAGTATGAGGTTACGTCTACGAAACACTATGGCATCAATAATATGTTAATATGGATTTAAAAAGAGATTAGTGAGGTGACGTCTAACAGAATCAGTGTTTATTGCTGTACTTACGTCTGTGGGACACCTACAGCTCGTAACTCCACACGTGTACACCGCGCCGCCGCTCGCGCTGCACTGGCCGTTGGAGCGTGCTATCGTAGGAAGGTACTGAGCGAGACAGAAATATATCACGCCACCTTGCAATCTGGCAACGTTTTTTAATTCAACGGTGTCTGACAGACTACCACCTCAGTTGCAGAAGGTTAATATATTTCAGAAGTTTCCATATTACCGTGATAAGTCATGGCATTTTGCTGTGGGGACATGTTGCTAGGGTAGATAGAATCTTCGTGCTGCAGAAGTGAGCTGTTCCTATAATTTATAAACTAGGGCCTAAAGTATCACTTAGAGACAAATTTATGGAAATTATAATGACATAATGATGTAATAAAAACATATTTTTCATTATTAAAAAAAATGTGATTGGCATAATATTAATACTAGACACAAAAATAAATTGCTTTTTCATGTTATCCGACTCAATTATATCACAAAATGTTTTAAAGGCATTTACAATACGATCCCAGTTGACGTTTAGGATTTACCCCTTAACAAGTTGAGTTGTAAACTACTATAAAATGGAAGCTTTGTTTACACGAAAGCTTATAATAAAGTATCGGACTACTTATTTGATAGAAATCCATCGCTGTAAACTGCTCGCCTATCAGTCTATTTCAATAACTTTAATATTTATATACTTTTTGTTACGTAAAGCAATTGTTTATATATTTAAAAAAAAGAGTGTCCCTCGAATTCTTGCGTATTCTTCTGACAGGAACCAGTACTTTTTCAATGCGGGGGCTTTAAAAGGATGTCCTCCTACAAAATAATAAATTCATTCTTGTGATATTTCAAGATTATGTTACACAACTATGAAAAAAAAGTATTTTATTTAGTTTAAAACATTAACCTGTCTCTTATTTTCATACAATAAATTGTTTATTCAATATCTATTTATAAACAGATTATACTCTCATGTTACTCATGTAATTCCGAGTAATATTTTAATGAACATAATATTAAAATATGTTCAGCAGTTTTGAGTGCAACCCACACATATTCACAAAAAAATCTTAAATATTAATGTATAGCTCCAATGAAATTTTTGGTTTTTTTTTCAGTCATGGCCATATTTCTTACTGTTTATGATATTAGAACACTGTGTTCTGAGGCTGCAAGGAAAAAAGGGGATTAGATTAAATGATGGATTGACGAGTATATCTCATGGAGTCTTTCAAGAATGCGGCAGGTACGTTCTGAGAGTTCCCCTATCCCGACTCAATGTTACATTTTAGAAAATATCACAAAAATTAATATTTTGTCTTCATCAAATTTATTTTAGTATTAGTAATATATGGCAACCATTAAAAAAAGAAATGGAATAGAAAAATCGGGGAAAAAATAAATAAATATTTTTAGCAAAGGCGTAGAAATCTAAACACTTAGCAACTTATGGCAGGTAAAACAAAAATCTCTAATCGTTGCTAGTTCTTTTAACAAGTATTTACTTACATAAATGTAAGTAGCTACGTAGCTTTGCCCACTACTAGGTGGCCCGACGACCTGGAAAAGATGGCGGGCTGCTGTTGGTTACAAGAGGTCGAAGCATAAAAACCGTGTGCTATATAGAGATGTTGGGAGAATACCTATTCCTAGCTGTGGACGTCCGAAGCTGAAACGACAATGAACGAAATGATTACTCCTTTAACACAGATTAATACCGTAAATTTTTAAAAGTATGTAGAATCTCGATGGGTCGATATAAGAAAAGAAAATTTGATACATATATTTAATTGGATAGTTCAATGTAATCGATCGCACAATGTTAGGCTAGAAAAGAAACAATGTGGGAATCATGTATCTAAAATAACATTATACGTACTTACTATGCATAGGCCAGGCATAGATTTAAAATTGTTAGAAACGAGCTTTCCGCCCGCGGCTCCGCTCGCGTGGACTACGCAGTTGTACCGGAACCCCTGTTTCCTGTGTAAAAAGTAGCCTTTGGCACTCTTCAGCTTATGAATTGTGTAGTCCACGCGAACGTAGCCGCGGGCGGAAAGACTGTTTGAAAATAAAATATAGCCCAAACTCGCTGATAATGCAGTTTTCTTTTGCTGAAATAATTGTTAAAATCAGTTAGGTAGTTTTTTTTTTAATTTATCCATAACTAACAAAAAATCTAATCTTTCTTCTTTATTATATTAGTATAGATATGTCCTTCTCGTGTCATCTTATCTAATCACTAATCTTATTTGACAACGACTCACAATAGAAATATTTCGCAATGCACTTTGTCGATCGATGATATATGTATATCCATCATCAGCACCTATCATAGATCATAGCAGAGAGATAATCATATTTTAAAATAAACATATAATTAAACAGTTTATGTACAAGCGTCTTTTACCATGAAATCTACGTTCTTAGTTATTGGAGGTGCCTGAAGATTCATCTCCCCATCTATCGCGAATTATAAAGCGTATAGCAATTGTAATTTGTTAGCAAATAATCGCAATGGAATATTACAAATACTTTTTACAAATGTTCTTTGTCTCAAAATATATGCGAAGGTTTATAAGATATACACCTATTGCTTAGCTCGGCAATAATAGGGCTCATTATGGCAATTTGAAATCGGTGCCATCTAATGGCGTACGTTTTCTGGGATTTGAATGTACTTCTACTTAGCAATTTCCTTGTGTTGTGAATTTCTTTAGCATTTAAATTAAACAATTACCATTTTTTATTTCAGATTGTGCTGGAGAGGAGCAGAATCGTATTTATACACTTGGATTTATAGTAATTGGCGATTAATAGAATTGCCGTGGGACAATACATTCACTTGGTACGCAGCAGCGCTTGGTGTTGATTTTTGTTACTATTGGATGCACAGAGCTTGCCACGGTACGTTAGTTTTGTATATAATATATGATTTATTTATATTTATTAATTTACCATTTCTATTAAATATTTATTTATAAGTCTTTTGTATACGAAACTGCCATCTCATTAGACGTGAGTACACCTGATTGGGTTATTATTAATTTGTGGCTTCTTGTATCTGTAATATAAGCAAATGCTAAAATAGAATATACATAATTTGACATCTTGTTATATTCGGCTCAAAGTAACAAAACTGACAGTAGCGTTCGCTTAGTAGAGTATGCGAACTTAATTTGGACTATTTGTCGAACGTGCGAAGAAGTGGTGGGTTTGAAAGCGATTGCGCGGGTGTCGACGAACAGTCTTCGTCGGCTGATTAAGCAATTTATACACCAGCAAGCTGGTGTTTCACCTGTAAAAGACGATACTGTCGATTTTGGTACCTCTATGATTTTCAGTAAAATTAATATATCAAAACTTAAAAAGAAATATTCATGTAGGTGTAATAATCTTTGTTACCTCTTCGATATTCGGTAAAATAGATAAATTAAAATTAATAAGTAAATATTCATGTGGGTGTAATATTTTTCACAACGTAAAGCAAACATGCGAGACAATAGGTTTTTAACAGTAAACATCAATAAACAATAAACAACAGTAAACGACATGTAAATTGTTGTGATACTCACTTGTCCCTAGGTAACTTTAGGTCGTATTTTCAATGCGCATTGACGTGTTTCCGTTTCCGCTGCCACTTGCATTTAAATTTAAATTTCCTGTATGTATCCTCAATATTCTAGTGATCCATTTCTAGTGAGTCTTCTATGTTGAAAATTTTCAATTTTTTTTTTTTAAAGGATTTATACGAAACAAAATTTGTCCTTTATATCATTACTAAGAAATGAAACGAATAATTTTAGACTTACAAATATTTAATAAATGATTACACAGACAATTCGAACCTAAAAGTCTTTTGTGAATTTTGATGCATTTTATCAGGAATTTACTTTACTTCACTTTACTTCATCAGCCCATTTTTACCGGACTGCAGGAGCTTAGGCCACCCCCAAGGTGAGGGAGGCTTGGAACTTAAATCCACCACGCTGCTCCACTGGCAGGTTGGGGATTGTAACGACCGCCATCTATTGACAGTGCCCGGGACCGATTGCTAAACGTGCTCTCCGAGGCACGGAGTCAGTGATAATAATGTACTTAATTGTCAGAAAAACTCATTGGAACACGCCCTGATTCGAACCATGGCTCTGTGGCCTTATAAATTTGAGACAGGTTCGTTGCGCTTTGGGCTATCACGACATTTTTACTGTCGGAATTTGCTGAATTATATCAATTCGTTTTTTAATCAGAAATCCACATACTATGGGCACAACATCAAGTCCATCATACTTCAGAAGACTTCAACATGGGTGTCGGGATAAGACAATCGGTATTACAAGGATGGTGTGGTTTTGTGAGTGTGATTCATTTTTTAACATACCAAGTCATTGAACTCTTATAAGAAAAAATTGGGCCGGTATTAATAAATCAAACTCAAGTTCGAATTCGATCTTAAGACCATCAAGTCAAGTCTAAGTCAGTGCTAATTGATACGATCTTCAGTCATTTATTAATACCGGCTCTAGACTCACAGTCAGCGCTTCAAAAAGTTTCCCTACGAAAGAGCATTTACGTGCACTATAGCTACAATTTATAGATTTTTATTTTTAGAATAGAACTCTAACGATACGATACAAAATTAACTGCACGTTCCTTTGGGCCGTCCACGACATACAGGTCTGCTATATAGACGTGCCGTTCCACCGCACAAATCACGCCCAAAACTCAGTTGTCACTCGCCTACCCAACACTTTTAATAGCTTCTTTTGTGATGTAAATATATTTTTAGGTTAATGCTATTTAAAAGCAAGGTAAAAGAACCAACTGGATATGATTTTTACACAAAAATAGTTGAGGACACGGAAAGCGATAAAAGCTATAAAAAAGCTACAACTTGTGAGATGGAATAGTATTGATACTAAAAATCAAGAAGTAAAAGTGGCAAGGTTGAAAAAATCGAAACTGGAAAACATGTCAAAGCAGGAAAAGTCATGGGCGAAAACGAGTTTCAAATAATTCTATTTATTATGCGTTCAACATGTAAAAGCTTTACTCAAATGTTTCTAGCCTATATCACATCAAACAATTATCAATCACATAACTACTAACTTTAGAGAGAACTTGAAATTGATCTTTGATTTTCAACTAATTGTTAAAGTGTACACCGAACCGAGTAAGCTTTCTGTGACAAAATATTATCACGAAACGGTTTTAGAATACAGTTAAACGTTGAATACGTGAAATTCACTTCAAACATATGTTCTTATACTATAGTATACGTTAACACCTTTGAAATAAATCAATAGAAGTATGAACTTCTTCGAATCGTTACATCGTAAATTACAGAAAATGATTTCTTTCGGAACTTTGAATTCAGTCTGCTATTACACTTTACTGCTCTGCATTGGATCGAGTCAATTTTAGTTTTCAAAACACAGTATTTCACAATAGATTTCAGCCACGAAAATTAGCTATTAAGTTACTTTAGTTACATAATAAATAACTGATTCAAACCTTTTCAGATATTCTACCTTCCTTTAGCTTTGGCAATACCACCTGCTCAGTTCGTGATGCACCATCAGTTCAGCTACATGTACATGTTTTGGATTCATACTGAAGCAGTAAGAAGTCTGGGACCACTTGAGTATGTACTCAACACTCCAAGTCATCATCGAGTACATCATGGTGAGTATCTTTTTATTACTGGTATTTTTAAAGTGAACAAATATATTTAAAACATCCATTTTTATTTTCATTATTTTTATGCATTCTGTTAAAATTTCAACGTAGCATTCTAATTTAAAAGATACGGCATTTCAAAGATTGTTATTTTCTCCCGATTCCATTGATTTCTTCGACCATGAAATATTCTCCGCGTAGAATTTAAAATTTAGCGTAGTTGGCTGACCCTGAAAATATAGTATATTTACTTCAATATAAAACTTAAAAATAAATTAAATACAATAATAAAATGCAAAAATAAAATAAAAACCGGCCAAGTGCGAGTCGGACTCGCACACAAAGGGTTCCAACACCTACGTATAAAAAATATTAAAGGCACGTTTTGTATGAGGTCCCCCTTTAATTTTCAACATTATTATAGTTTTATTATTTTTTGTTGTAACGGTCGTAGTAGAACATACTCCATGAAAATTGCAAGTGTAAGCAATTATCTCACAACCACTAATCAACAAAAATGTCGAAGAAACATTTCTTGTATGGAAACACTCTTTTATTTTTTATTTTAATATTATTATTTGTTGTCATAGCGACCGTAAAAATACATACTCAGTGAAAGTTTAAATGTCTATCTATTAAGGTTTAGACGATTCAGCCCTGTGACAGACGTACGGATGGACAGCGAAGGCTTAGCTACAGTCTCGTTGGTTCCCTTTGGGTAGAGAACCTTAAAATCCTTATTAAATTGAAGAAATTTTATAAAATAACCTATTATATTAAAATATTAAAATGCCCATAAAAACGAAAGGCAAAGTTTACAAAACCGCGGTTAGACCAACGCTTCTGTATGGCAGCGAAGCATGGGCAATGAAAAAAACCCACGAACAAAAACTCCACAAAACAGAGATGCGTATGCTACGATGGGCAGGAGGAGTCACACTCAGGGACAAGGTGCGCAACAAACATATCAGAGGGAGCTTCATGGTTGCGGAAATCGCGGATAAAGTAAAAGAGTCCAGGCTGAGATGGTATGGTCATGTGCTTCGACGAACGGATGACCATGTCGTGAGGAAGTGCTTTTCCATGGCTACTAAAAGGAGGGGAAGGGGAAGACCCCAAATTACCTGGATGACTAAGGTCCAAGCGGACATGAGAGGAATGGGGGTTACAGAAGAGGATGCACAAGATAGGAATAAGTAGCGCCGCATGATTGGGAAAGCCGACCCCGCGTAACGGGAAAAGGCGAGGCAAAAGAAGAAGAAGAACCTATTATATTAAAGGTTCTTTCTAGCTTTTTCTTGAAAAACAAAATCGGACGTAAAATTTAAATAGCTGTATTAAACATGTCACGATCGGCAATCTAATGATTACATTCTTTGTCTAATAGACAATTCGAAACATTCGAAAATTGGCTATTGATTGCTTAATAAAAAAAATTTTTATTTTTGTTGCATATTTGTTCCATATTTTTAATTTCGAGAACATATTTTTGAAAACTTTTTTTTTCCATGTGTAATCATTGTAAAGCGCAAGAATATGCGATTTTTGCCAATAAGTGCTAGAAAGTATATATTTGTAGGGTGACACTCCGGAAATATTAAAGCCGAGAGCCATTATCTAAAAATTTTAAAAATCGTTGGCATTTGAGTACCGCCCGACAATAAGGCAGAATGAATAAATGTATAAACCTTTTTTCAAATGTTAATTTATTTCTGAACGGACGCAAAATTGCATAGATTTCGTATTGTACATTGAACAATGAGTCGATAATTTATATTTCGTACAAAAAAAAATTTTTTTAAACATAGCTCTTCTTTTAAAACTAAAGTATGAATTATTTTCACAAACGGTTTTTTAAATATTCATCTCTGGAATAGCTTTTTATGTTTTCTTCCTGGAACTTATATAAAAAAAACATTCAAAATATGAAATAAATGTTGTAGATAATGAATTCGGTAACTTGAATACATTCGTTTTGGAACAATCGAAAAAAAAACTCGCTAAAACCGAAGAAATGTAGTGTACACCATTACTCTGACGATCGCTTAGCCTAGTGGGTAGCGACCCTGCCTACGAAGCTGGAGGTCCCGGGTTCGAATCCCAGGTCGGGTCAGTATTTATATGATGAATATCGATACTGGTATTGAGTCTTGGTTGTTATATATATGTGGTGTCTTCGCTTGGTGCCCAAAACACAAGCTAATGCTTAGTTTGTGGCTTAGGCATAAATCCGTACTCTCTACGGATCCTGTGCGTGGTTTAACATGCACTCAGCCGGTTTTTATCGTTTGGCCTTATGTATTTGACTGACCGATTATCCGAGTGGTTAGAGACCCTAACTACAGAACCAAAGGTCGCGGGTTCGATTCCCGCCCGGGACAAATATTTATGTGCGTGTATATTTGTTTCCATGTCTGGGTGTAAAATATCTACATATGTATATGTTATAAAAAAAATATTTAAATTTAGTTTGAGTTTTAGTCCTATGTGGGATGTTCCAGGTATTATTATCTATTTACGTAAAAATGCTATTATAAATCATTAATCTTACATAGGATTTTGTGTAAATAAATGTGTTACACGTATAGTTACAAAAAGATTAACAAAATTAGTTAATAAATGATTCTTTTCTAATAAATATGCTTAATATTACCTTTATGTGCTTTGAAATAATAATTGCGAAAATATTGGAAATATGATAAATGAATATCTATATAGAAGATCAAACGTGTCAGTCAAAGTATTATGTATTTCACAAAATCTTGATGGCGCCGCTCAAGATTTCAAAGATCAAAGATAATTATCATTACTTTCTATTGTGTACGTCATTCCATTGAAACTTCAGCTTTATATCTTTGCCTTATATATATATATATATGTACTTCGCAATTTTAAAACTTTGTTTCTTTTTCAATGTTTTTGTATTTTTTTCATCCGACAGTTTTTTTTTTACTGTTTTAAAATCTATCAAATTCTATTACCCCATTCTACTCCACTAAGATACAAGATTCCGATTCGATGTCACACAAACATGGAAAAATAATCAATCTAAATCAAAAAATATTTATTAAATATAAGATGTTTGTTTACAAACACTTATTGAAAGTCAATATGAAATTATCCGGTAATAATAATAATGCTATTATAATAATATTCGAAATTTTATGGAATAAATGTAATTTAATGTTTAACAAATTAGTCGTAAAAGGTCTTACAAACCTAAAGACCTTGCGCGATATACTTAGAGCTCCGAAGTTTGTACCGTCTATTTAAATAGCATTTTCTATTCGTATCAGCTTCTCATTTTATGGGATAGGGTCTTAACTACAACCTAGATTAGGGCCGTCGTAAAACTATCGGAAAAGAAGGTCTTACTGAGATCTATAGCAGAGCAGGATTTGGCCCACTGTAGGTAAGCTATTCAGGCATGTCACTGGGTTCCGATTATAACTTTTTAATAATGCCAAAAACTATTTACAAAATGATTTCGAAAATAATGATTTTTGTTAAGTTTAAAATACTAACAAATATTTTGACAAAAAAAAATTATTGGAAAAAAAGCAGGGGTTGTAAATATATTTAAAAAAAATTCTAGTCATAAATTATGTGAACAATAACTTTAAAAAATACTTTCTTTTGTTAAATATGATAGTAATTTATTGGGGTAATTTTATCACATCCTTTATTTCTTATCATTTTATTACCAATAAATAACCGAGCTGTGTATTTCATATTTTCTATTGAATTAATACAACTAGTACATTTTATTGACAGGTAGCAACAAATACTGCCTAGACGTAAACTACGGAGGCGTTCTTATAATATGGGACAGGCTGTTCGGGACATTTCGACCGGAAACCGACAAAATAGAAATTGTGTATGGCCTCATATACAACCAGCCATCTTTCAATCCTCTTTATTTGCAGGTAAATCACATTTTTTTAGTCCTTTAATTAATGTATTTCATGTTATCAACAAACCATTATTAATAGGCATAATGTCAGCGAACTAAAATTAAATCTACAGATTTCCCGTTAAACCTAGGTACTATCGAAGGACATTGAAAATGAACATCAAAAATAAAAACGTATAACACTTTTTTGTCGAACAATTTTATCACAATTTCCGCAAAAAATTATGGACCAATTTTTGAAAATTTGGTACCATACGATGCCCCGCAAGCTCTTACATCTTTTGACTTTACTTTCTTTTGTCTACCTTCATGACTTTCTGAAATATAGCCGAATCTCACTCTCCCGGTAACTGATTTGATAATCATTCAATGAAAAGGGCACCTGTCCAGCCCACAGTTTTGGACCAATTCCAAAATTTCTTTTTTCAAACGGTAGACAATCTATCTGCCTCGGGAGCTTTTTTTTCTTTTTTTTTTTTAAATTGTATCATACAAAGCATATCACACCCATAAGTAGGTACTTGCTGTAAATTTTCGGAATTTTTTTGACACTAATTTGACTCGCGGATATGTAAATTAAAATTATAAAATATTGCATTTTTTGCAACTTTTAACACCACTGCCTTTCGTCTACCGAATATAGCCGAATTATACTCTCTCACGAAAACGATCTGATAAATATTTTCTACGCTAATATATCGAATTTAAATGAAGCGTCGAACTAAACGTCATTTACAATAAAATCTAAAGAATCGTTCAATTTCGGAGAGTGAAAATGAGTTACTTTGCCCACTTCGAAGTTTGTACATTATGACATAGACTCATAAGCCAAATATTGCAAATCCTTGGCATATTCACAAATTTTTGAATATAGGATGTAGATAAAGGAATACAAACATTTTTTACTTTACAAGCCAAATGTTTATTAAAAGTCAAATAACATATTTAGTAAATATTTAACTTAACATAATGCGCTATTTGCTTACTTCGTGCTTAGGTGCTTATGTAACAAGAAATGGAGTTGATAATATATTTATTACCTCGCTTTGTATCTCGTAGTATTTCCATACAAACGGTGTTGACGATTGCACCCCATTATAGTATATGGTTATCCATATATTTTTTTTAGCGCCAATCGGTTAAAATTTAATGGGGTGCAACAGTTAACGCCATTTGTATGCAAATGTGCCATTACACATTCCACTCAAAATTCAATAAATAAGTTTTAAAACAAATATCTCAAAAGTACTCAATTACATCTAATAAACTAATTTCAATTGAAAGTGTTTTTCAAGTTGTACTTACTAATTTTTTTCTGAATTTTCCGCCCATAGTTAAAAAGATAGAGGACACATTTAAGGACTTATTAATTAAATAAAAAGTCATTCACAGTCACAGGGCCCCATGTTAATGTGCGCTAGAATTTTTTTATTCTTCCCTCAGTTAAATGTAAACCTAAAAACCAGTTTTCGAATATACACTGAAATATTTTCATCATCGTTTGATTTTGTAGTTAATTAAAGATATGTTTTCAGACATTCTACACTAACTACGTGATACAAAAGTTCCGTCGCTTCGATAACTGGCTGGACAGATTCCGCGCGATATTCTGGGGACCTAGTTGGGAACCCGGCACACCGAGATTGGGCGACGAAGACATGAAAGTAGATGTGAGTTTTTGTCGCTGCTGTTTAGTATATACTTGGATAAATAGAAGAAGAAGGGTTTGTTTTTCGAAGCAAACGAAAACTGAAACACAGTGACAGACTATTACGTCATTATCATTCTATCACTTTCGCTCCAAGCAAATACATGAAAGCAAAAAAGAGGCAATTATTAATGTCGCAGTGGTCTATTACTGTGCCAACATCGGGTGTACTGGTACTTGGACATAATTTAGTTTTTCGCTTTTTTGTTGTTAAGATGCTATATCTTTTTGTTGTGTAAGTACAAAAACTCTAATTTATCTGTTAGCTCGTAACAATTTAATATAGATGAAGAAAGGACAAAGCATTCATAAAAATAAAATATTTTATGTTAATTTACCTTATTCAGTAATATTCAACGAAAACTGTTTGATTTCATCAGTTGTTATGAAACATGCATTACTCATAATTTGACCACTCAAATATTCTAGGAGACAGATAGAACGCATTTATTAGAGTATTCATGGTCTTGTAATAGAATGATTTCAATGGAATCTCAAACTCGAATTTCTACTGTAACATGCCCTTACGCCTAAACATCACGTTGTATATTTTGTATCGTAGGAAGATTTAATCAAATAAACAAAAATGATGAAAATAAAAAGACCCCTCAGAAGAAATATCACAAGAGATTCTGCGTAGACAAAAAATAATGGTTCGTGAGCCGCAAAAGGAATATGACAATAATAATTCTGAAGAATGTGTTTGTAACGGCAAATATGAAAGCAATTATTAGATTCAAAGACATTTTCACTTTGAGGAACGAAACAAGGCTACATTCGGGACACATTCAAAACATTCCTCGGCCAACATTTCTGATTTCTAAAACGATACAAATAAGAAATGAAACGAAGGTTTTCAGAATCTTCTAGAACACTATGATGGCTTTGAAATACCGACTGCCATTATCGTCAGACAAATATCGACACTATAAATTATATTTAATGCATATTATCTACCCATAGTATGACGACCGCTTGGCCTAGTGGGTAGCGACCCTGCCTACGAAGCTGGGGGTCCCGGGTTCGAATCCCAGGTTGGGTCAGTATTTATATGATGAGTATCAATACTAGTACCGGCTCTTGGTTGTTATATGTATGTGGTGTCTTCGCTTGGTACCCAAAACACAAGCTAATGCTTAGTTTGGGGCCTAGACGTTGTTGTGATGTATACGTTACGTTACGTTATAGTATTAAAACTGTGTTTATTACAAAGGCACTCAAAATTATTAGAATTAAAGGAAATTACAATAGTAACATTTTGTGTTTCGTTTATTTGGATATTCGGAAAAATAAATATCAGCTAATTACAACATAGATCACGGAACTTAATGTGAGTGTATGTCCAGTTGTGTGCGAACATTGTGCTAAGTGTGAATGTCCTTTGGTTTTTGCATCCATGGGTTAAATTTTTGCCTAATTTTAATACATTTTTCAATCATTATTTACATTTTTTTTATTGCGTTCTAATATTTGGAATCTTTAATCATATTAATTCTGTTGCTTTTGTAAGACGAATAAAATTACATCACATAAATAGTTAATACGTTTTGTAATTACAAAAACACAATTCATTTTACGAGATTACAGTCAATTATAAATATGCTTAAATTCAAATCATACATAACCTTATAACTTAATTAAAAATTTTGTTACCGACAAGAAAGTCGACAATTTTTTTATTATAAAGGGTTTTACTTTATAAAACCATAAAACTGATATTTGAGTTCAATTTTATCAACATAAGTATATTTGTAATGTTTTTGACGTCCTTTTTATGGATACAACCTAAGTCTTGTATATTTATGTCTTATAAAGCATTTGTAAAACACAATTAGTGGAAGCCAAGACAGATATAATATATAAATATACAAATATAATATCGTATTGAAGAGATCCATAGGGGATGCTTCAGTCAAATGCCTTTAGAAAGCCTTACAAATCCTGGTTTACTTCAGATCTTAGGATCCTTAGAGGCTAGTAAATCATAGGCTTACCTCTGGAGTTAAACAAGGTTACTGTTTAATCGATCTAATTCCAATGAAGGATTATAGAGAAGATAATTATCAATTGATTTTACCATTAAATGTCTCATGCAAAAGTGATTTTTTTTTAAATTACGCAGATTTTTGAATGTAATCCTTTTAAACTGTATAGTTATTTTTTAAGGGAAACTGGCATTTTTGTATAACAACATAATAGAAATTATAATAGAACAGAAATCTAATAGAAACCAATTAAGTTTTGATAGCTTTCTCTATTCCTAAATAAATACAAGTAATTCCTATTTGCAGAAATATAAATGTAATTACCCCCAAAACCTCCATTATGGAAATAAGTTGAATTCACCGAGTTTTGAATTAGTTCAATAGAGGAGTAATGATGTGGTGATAGCCCGAACACAGCAAACCTGTTTCAAATCTATAAGGCCATGTGGCTGTGGTTCGAATCCGGACGTGTACCAATGAGTTTTACGGACTCAAGTAGGTACATTAACTATCACTGACTCCGTGCCTCCGAGAGCACGTTAGACAATCGGTCCCGGTTGCTGTCTAATAGATGGCGGTAGTTACAATCCGCCAACCCGCATTGGAGCAGCGAGGTGGATGTAAGCTCCAAGTCCTCTCATCTTGAGGGGAGGCTTAACTCCCTGCAATGGGGTATAAAAAGGGCTGGAATGGAGGAGTAATTCGACGACTAAAGTTGTCACATTTGAGCCATAGGATGAGGAATGGATATGGGCGGGACTAACGTATCACGTGTCTCTAGTAGGTCTTTGTGTATTACCTTTCATCATAATTATGTAGCTACATACTATTAAATGAAAGGCAGATACCGCAAAAAAAAATATTTAAAGTTAATAAAGTTTCCAAAATTTATCGATTTTCAGTCGTTGAATTTGACAAGCGTGCGCCTTCTAGTTTACTACATGCAAAGTTCGGCGGTTTAATTACACGTAACCTTGCATAAAAGTTGACAACGATTAACATTCCTCTCACATAATACAAGAAATTATAGTGATTCACAAACTCGGCACGTAAGACGTTCGTAAACTTTACCTTGAACATTTCCGTCATTAGTAAGAACTCAATGAATTTTACAACAACCTTTGAGTGGCGACGTCCTATTCTGTTTGTGATACGTAATAGAAAGCGTTATTACAAGGGATTTCCTAAGTATGTGTTAGAATTCAGATCGTAACTTTATTTTCTGCTCCTTGAGATTCTCAGTAGAAGCTCTTAAGTTAAAAAGATAAAGGAATAAGGCTAAATTAGAATAATGTGGTCCATTCAACTCTTGCTCGGAATTAGGTGTAAGCAGTTCAAACGCGAATTAAAATAGCTTTGCTTACTATCAGATGTTATGAAAACAAGAAGAAGGAAAACATCCAGATTTACCCGGTTTAAATTAGCATTACCCGCGATAACTGCATGGGTAAAGTCCAAAAATTTATTTAAATTAATAGTGCTTTAGACCATGACTTGTTTACATGGATAAAACTTGTTCTATTTAACATCAACTAGGCATCGTTGGTGTAGTGTAGAGATTAAATATAGTAATATAGTGGACATGCTATAACACTCAATGCGTTTTTATACAATACAGTGCAAAAATTGAAGACAAGACTGCTCGCGCATGAGGCGGGCGCCACTCTACGAAACCCCTTTACAGTCGGTCACACGTGGTTTCTGTGAGCTGTTGAGTTGGGGGGATAACAAATTTCGCAAGATTAGTTTAAGTAACTTATTTACGTCGTGATAGCCCGAGCTCAGCTAACCTATTTCGAGTTTACAAGGCCGTGCGGCCTTGGTTTGAATCCGGGCGTGGTACCAATGAGTTTTTCTGACTTAAGTACATAACTATCACTGACTCCGTGCCTCGGAGAGCACGTTAAGCTGTCGGTCTCGGGTGCCATCAATAGATGGCAATCGTTAAAATCCACCAACTCGCACTGGAGCAGCGTGGTGGATTAGGCTCCAATCTCCCTCACCCTGAAGGAAGGTCTAAGCCCCTGCAGTGGGGCATAATGGGCTGGTGAAATGGAATGGAACTTATTCGTATTAAGTCTAAAATGATTACAATTAAAGTGGGTGTTTAGTTTTTGAGTATTTTATTTTCTAAAATAATATCAACAAAGGACAATAGTTTGCGATTAAACATCAAATTGTCTCATTTCCGCATAGACAGACGTAACTAAGCACGAAAGAGGTAACTATAATTTGTCACTGGAGGTATGAGAGATAATCAAATAATTCCTTGCAAAAGCACGTTTAAAGGGTTCACCTTTTCTAACACGCATTTTCAATGGCATGCAATACAATCAGACATATTAGCTTTTTATGCTAACGAACGGTAAACAGTAGATACCACATTTTATATACATATCAGAATATGCGTGACGGATTCGCAAGAAGGCAACGAAGCGACTAACCGAAAATAGGTTAATTATCTTGCAGCCCCAGTTTATCGTAAAGTATGCTCACTCTATTACCATTTTCATTCTGCCTGCGTTACACCCAATAATACCCATTCGCCGTTGGACAGAACTAGTTTCACTAGGGCAACGCCCGAAACATTACTATATTGAAGCAATTTTTGGAGTTGGTAATGCTAATTCATCCCGGCGAAATCGTGATATATCTCCGCGTCTGAATTAACCCGTAACAGATATATCATAATAATATAACTATTATGTTATAAAATAATTTTCAATACATTTGCTATTAATACGGTCTTGCTATTATGACATCGAAACGTGTACCGTAATGTTGTATTTTACAGTACTAGGCCATTTCGCTTTACACCATTTAGAAACGAGCATTCTGTTTGTAACGTATGCGTAAACAGCGAAAAGCAACACGCTCGCACTCATAGCTCCCGCCATTATTCGATTTGAAGCATCTACCTAATTTTAATCGCAAATGTATTGAAAAACGTCGTATGATGCTCGTATGCTGGCTATTATAGTCATCGGTTTATTATAAGTACTCAAACACCTCGACTATAATATGCAGCTTACCTTACTTGCATCATAATGTACTTATTACAGTTCTAGATCACAAGAACAGTGTACATAAAAAATAAAAAAATACAAACTAGTAATTATAAAACTTTTTAGGTGGAGAACCGCGAAAAATACGACGTGGATCTACCGCTCTGGTGCAAGATCTATTTAGTCCTACATTATAGTATTGCCATGTATGGTTTCTACGAGCTTTCTTCACGTTATATGGTAAGTTTGAATAATATTTCTTATTTTTATTTAATTGTAAATTCGCTTGTGAACCACTGTGAACTGAACAACTTGCATTTACAGGCTTCTTCTTTCTTTAAGCAAGTTTGTATACAGTTTGACCTGCCAGAGCGCGCCCCTTCAAAATAATTATTAAATAAAAGAAAAGAAATGCAGTATATCTATAAATACCATAAAGATATACCTAAATAAATATACAGCAATAATAGTTCCTAAAAATAAAATACTGATAACATACAAACAAACATACAGGTGGAACTAATATAAGCGTGTTAAAGAACTTTTTTTTTTATTTAATCATAATAATAATACCTGGGACATCCGACACAGCGCGATCTAGTCCCAAAGTAAGCAAGTATTATGCTTGTGTAATGGGGCACTAGACAACTGGTATACATACTTAAATATTCTTTTTATAATATATATATATATAAAGATACTTTTTTACACCTAGACACGGAACAAATAGACATGTTCATGCACACAAATATTTGCCTCGGGCGGGAATCGGACTGGCGACCCTTGTCTCCGCAGTTGAGGTCTCTAAACTAACCACTCGGCCAATCGGTCCGTAAACCAACTTCTCCTATTCGAATTTTTTTGTTCAAATAGAATGATTTACTCTCGATAAAGAAGGAGTCTTTCGTAAAGTTCGCACTTCTTTTTTATCAAAAAGAGGTAAAGTTTTCAAATAGAGTTTTCTCCTATCTCTCAAGGTGTAATGTATGTCTATACTGTCCCGTTTTAGAAAAACGTATAATTCACTACTAAAAATTATTAAAAGTATCGATATCAAAAAAAAAAATTCAGTAATAAAAAAGTTTTGTTAATGTTAAGTCGCGCAAACTTATAATTTTATTGCCTGAAAGAAAAAGTCATCGCCCGATCCCCTATTCCGTACAAAAGTTCTCGTGGTTTTTTTTTTGTCGTTTCAAATACAATTTTACGAGTTATTTTCCATTTAATTTCTACCGTGTTTCGTATTGTTTTAAGCGAAAATATTTTACTATTTATCTTTTTTTTTTAATGATTGATTGCCCGAGTGGTTAGAAAACTGCAGAGCCTAAGGTCGCGGGTTTGATTCCCGCCCGGGACAAATAGTTGTGTGCATTAACATGTCTATATTTGTTCCGTGTTTTGGGTGTAAACTATTAATATATTATAAAAATTATTTATGTATGTCCATCAGTTGTTTAGTAACCCGTAACAAGCATAATACTTGCTTACTTTGGAACTAGGTGGCGCTTTGTGAAAATGTCCCATGTATTATTATTATTATTATTATAGTATTGACCACAGCTTGGCCTTGTGGGTAGCGACCCTGCCTACGAAACTTGAGGTCATGAGTTCGAATCCTAGGTCGGGTCAGTATTTATATGATGAATTTTGATACTGGTACCGGTTCTTGGTTGTTATATGTATGTGGTGTCTTCGCTTGGTACCCAGAACACAAGCTAATACTTAGTTTGGGGCCTAGACGTTGTCGTGATGTACATGTATGTTTACTTTGGCTTTGATTTCTTATCTACTCTTGTCATAGACTTATTCGGTAAGGTTTTCGCGGCCTCTTTCTAGACCCCTCAAAATACAATAGTTTTTATGTAACTCGTTTATCAAACATATTCCCTGGTATAGAAAACCATCTGGTTTATGATGTAGAGGCAGAGATATATTTTAAAAGAACAGTATAAATAATCATTTTCAAGATGATACTTAGTTTTCGATGAACTTATAAAACCTTATGATATATTATACTTATGCGTATTGGCACTGATTCAAAGTTCTAAATCACTGCAGAGTAAACTCGGTACAGTTTAACTTGAGCATATCCTTTGTAATGACCAAACAGCGAAACTGTGGCAAACAGTTATCAAAGTGTTTTTGGAACAAACTGTTCCCAATTATAACTTTGAGTCGTATATTTTACAATGGCAAGATGAATTGATTTTAAAATATTTTCGGAAATGAAAATAAAAATGAATATAGATGAGGACACCGCCTTTTAAACAAAAATCGTGGATTCGATTACCGCCATTGACTTATTGCCCAGAGTTTTTAGCTAATAAAAATTTAAATCAAACAAATAAATGACGGTGTAGATTAACAGAACTACCATGATAGGCTTTTGGTCCAAACTCCTTAACTCAATGTCAAAGAAGCGCTGTGATAATGAAGATGATGGGATGGTAAAAAAATATGCCATGATTATAAAGGATTATAATTGAAAGTAAAATCACTAATATCTGTAATAAAAAAAGAAAAATATAAACGCACAGCTTAACAATAACTTCTTGCTTTATGTCTATTGTATGACATTCCCAGAACAAACTTTCACAACTTTCACGCTCTAGAAAGTTTTTAATAGTCACAGTAAAGAAAATCTTGTTACAGTTCAAAAAAGTTTGTTCGTTTACTTTAAGAACTTGTCACTGTCAATTAATTGTTTCCGTGAGTACATCAAAAATAAATAAATAATGTTTATTCATATTGCCATTTGGCAACAATCCAAACGCTGTTGTCAACTTTTTTCACTCTATGGCAACAATGGATTAAGGTTTCCAAGGAAAAGTTATTCAAGAAACATCCATGAAATCATTGCAGAAATATTTAGCTATTATTACTATATCCTGGCGTATTTACACAAGTAATGTACTTTTCTTGTAAATCATTCCTATTCTCTTTATTTTATATAAATACTGGATGCTGGCATCTATAAGATTAAGGATGTTCTTTATGTTCTAACTATGTACACAACTATATTTTCCTTTTCCCGATTTTGCGGCCGTACGTACCACTTCTAATTTACTTTTTCGAGTCTACTCCCACTAACATTCTACCTGAAATAAAATGAAATTTATTTAACCATCTTGCTTATACAATAGAATTCTACCAATGACCCCGACATTAGGCGAGGCCTGTCCCGTGGGAGTCAAAAAACAAATTGACAAATATCATAATTCAAAGCGAGATCATGTACGATAATTTATATTCACATTAAAATCTTGATTAGTTTTTATCACTTGGGAACCGTCGATCATCAAAACCTAACTTATATTCCAATTCGTATACATCGTATTTCATTCTAATCCTGTATCTTTTTCGAAATACGGTAGCAAACTAGCAGATAGATTTTCTAGGGAACCCAAAAAGCTTCGTTGGGTAGTTCTTCGACAAATCGTTCTTCGCATAATTTCCATGTTTTTTATTTTTTATGTTAATTGGTAAAAACTAAAATAATAGAGTAATAAAGGTGACAAAAACGAATTAAACTGTCGTAAAGGCATTCACTTTAGACTATTGATGAACCTGGAAAAAAATATTAAAAAATTTCTTTCCATGGAAAGTACTAAACAGGGCATGGAAATTATTATGAATGTATATTTTATGCTTTTATGCTTTGATCATTACTGTAAAATATTCAAATGCTATAAAGTAAGTAAGCTACCACCCAGTAATCAAAAAGCATAAAAATTTTGTGGTATAAGAAGTGAAGTAGGACCTGTTATGGCGGTTATTCTACAGGTTGATTTTATCATTACCAATATTACTGTTTACGAAATAAATCTCTGCTGGAATATTGATCTACTTGACATTATCAAATCACTTGCTCGCTATTGGTTTATTAATTAAGTACATTTATTTAAGTAAATCCGAAAGCTTGCCGTAAACCTCTTTCATTTTCAATGTGAAACATTTCCAATTTTTACGTGGCATTGAACAGAGTTGTTAACACATTTATCGCATGCGTTCTTATTGCCTGATATCCACAATACTTGGTGTATTTTCATAGTACTTTTAAAGCAAGCTAGACCTGCAGGGTTGAGAACATTTTTCTCGTGAATGCCGGATACATCAACTTCTCGGAGCACAACTCCTGGGACATTTGTTTTCAAATGAGTCATGAGCGATTGTAGATCTGGTATCTCTGTCCTAAGTGAAACCAACCTGTCGGTAGTTCTTTTAAGGACAGGACTTACACCATCGGAAGCTCGTTTCCCATGTGCAGATTCACTGTAGTTCCATGATACACATTTTAATTAATACTTCTGTCTTACTCTGAATCTTTTTATGTTCATTCTGTTTCTTTCTCTTGCATTTTTTTTCTGATGGGCTGTCATAGCTTTAATCGGCACTATTTTTTCTTATGACTCCTTCTTATCGTACCTTTCTTTATTATTAGTTTTAACGTTGCTGTATTCCGTTGGATTCCTTTTGATTTTAGCTCGTATTTCTTTTTCAGCTATTTTTTTCTTCAGTAATTTTTTCTCGCGACTTATTTATGGTCGCCCCATGTTTGGTCTTTTACAGATTTAAACAAGAAAGTTAATAAAATATAGTTACTGTAAATAACTGGTAAAAACAATGTCATTAGTAAATTTAATTTGCTAAGAAAGAAACTACTCAATAATTTCTATGGCGTTTACGTAAGTTCCAAGGCATAAAACCTATGGAAATTACACCATGGAAATTACGTAAATTTAACAATGTTTTTATTATTTCCGAATTGAATAAGGATTTCATAATAATTGCTATTTTGTGATTTTCTCAAGGAAACAAGAAATTATATTTAAGGTAGATATGTTTAAAAAAATATTCGTTAATATAGCAAAACGTGCCACAGAAATTACCTTCCCTACTAAACCAAAATTTAAAATAATAAAGAACTCACGATATATACTTTGGCGCTCAAATAAATGACACAATGGTACCTCTGGTACATCCGGACACAACTACCGGTATTTTCAAATACTTCATAGAGTATTTGTCACATAACCAATAAATCAAAAACTGCAGTTTTCGCCGCTCGCCTTATATTTATCTCGTTGCGTTACAGTAGAACAAATGACTTCAGAATCTGTACCATACATTTAATTACATTAAAAAGTGCACTTTCTGATAGATACACTCATATCCTATTTATTTTTGTATAAATTTGATTATTATCCTGTAAGTTATAGAAATTGTATACAATGATTCTACAAGCGGCGCGCGTGTTACGTGTAAGAAACATGCAAAATCACCCCGTTTTTCGGATTCAAACGTATTTTTTATTAATTTGTTCGACTGTTGTTACGT
Organism: Luffia ferchaultella; assembly: GCA_949709985.1. Classification (NCBI taxonomy): domain Eukaryota; kingdom Metazoa; phylum Arthropoda; class Insecta; order Lepidoptera; family Psychidae; genus Luffia; species Luffia ferchaultella. The sequence goes on from OX453249.1 coordinate 21,295,321, forward strand.
TTTGTGAATAATATCTAGATGTACTATTAACTTATGTAACTTTTGACGTTTGATTCAACATTGAAAATGTAAATTTCAAATAATTTATTGGGCTGTGACAGTAAAAAAAAAGATGCCCCAGGAATCACCCCGTTACATAAATGGACCTAGATATCGTAGCTTGTAATAGTAGCAACTAGTTTTGCTTTGTAAGATAATTACATACATACATATGCTCGCGCCTGCTTCCCATTGGGGTAGGCAGAGACTACAGATTTCCACTTAGTGTGATCCTGGCATAAGATAATTATAAAATTTTAAAATTATACTACTATTATATTAAAGATGCCTAAAGATATAACGATCGAGTGAACAACGATAAACGTGATCGTGAGCCAATTGACAGAATGTAGACAGTAGCTATGTGTAGCTAGATCTGGCGATCTGTATGAGCTGTTCATTTCCCGAGACTCAATTCCTTGGGAAACATAGCGTACCCATTTCATGGGAAAGGTGGTACGTCTAAAGATACAAAGAATGGTGTAGTTAAAGTTTTTATTCTGTTCAATGTAATATTTTCTAAATTGCACAAAGGTTTAGTTTCCCCGACTTCCTATTCTCTAGAGCGTCATAAAACCTAAAAATATAAAATATATTTTAATAATAATGAAATGAAATAGTCGATAAGATACAAGATAAAATTAGCGACCCTGCCTACGAAGCTGGGGGTCCCGGGTTCGAATCCCAATCCGAGTCAGTATTTATATGATGACGCTTAGTTTGAGGCCTAGACGTTGTTGTGATGACGTTTATACGTTATTATTATTTTTAATAATAACAGTTAATAGAATTATTTTGACTCAGAGTGACTCAGGGCTATATAATTGAATATACATCGCCACAAGACTATTAATTCAGAGTATTCGGACAAAACGCTTATTTTATTGTTTGTTATCTGCCATTTTGGAAGAAACAATAGTACATTAGCGAATTATTATTCAGAACCGCCAAAATCTATTTATGTTACAAGCGGATGGAAAATCGATAGCAGCTTGTTATATATGCATATATCGTGAAAGCCTGATTAACATATTAAGTAATATCGTGTATCGAATTTTGTTCAGCTGCTGAAAAAATACATTGAATGAATGACATCGCGATATAATCAGAGCAGTGAAAAGAAAAATAATGTAGAGGGCGGATTACACAAAAAGTAGATCAGTTCACACAAAAAAAAACAATTTATTTTAAGATATAAAAAACGTACGTTAATATTTATTTAAATTACTTACATAACATAACTTGTCCTTTGTAGTACTAGGGTTGTACTACCAGTCGGTCCGCGAGGATTTTTTTTTTGTGGTCCTTCTATAGTTGTAAAACGAAACATTTTTTACTTGTCCGTAGCCCTACCAAGTCTTAAGTTAGTTGAAAATTGTTACCATCATCATCTATTAGGTTAGGTTCATCACCATAATATAAAATTACATGTATAGTATGTCCCGCGGCAATAGGATCACTTTTAGTAGTACTACGGGCAAGTAAAAAATGTCCCGTTCTGCTACCAGTTGTACATAGTTGGACTACTGGCAAAAATCTCCCATGGAGCAACGGGTAGTACAACCCTGGTAGTCCCACAGGCAAGTCATGACATGGAATACAGTAACTAAATGCTTTCCTTTGTTAGTATGTGTAGTAGTTATTTTCCTAATTCTTCTTTTTTTTTTGTCCCCAGGGTATGACACCTTTCTCCGTGTTAGTCTTCGCTCTTTATATCATCGCATCTCTTACTATAATCGGCATGATCTTCGACTCATCAAGCCGGGCTCCACTTCTAGAAATATTGAGATGCAGCTTCTTTGCATTTTTAACGAGAACTTCTATAGCCAATACGAATCCAGCCCTCGCTACAAGCTTACAGATTTTCTTCGTTGGATCAGCCATGTTCTGGTGTCTACACACACTCAAATTGATGGAGATCAAGAAAATACGAAAAGCGGAGTAGGTAACTGTTGATGGTACAAGGCACAGAGAATCAAAGAGGTTAGAGGTGCTATGTGACGGTATTTGTTCAGACAGACAGACAGACAGAGACACGGGTCCCAAAAATTACTTGCACAACGAATGTAAGTAAATATATTACGCATACGTAAATAGTTTTTTCACATATTTATATCATTTTAGGAAGCGATTAAGTCGTTCATTCCTTTCACTTACATCTGAGGAATGATTTGATGTCGCATTTTAGAGTTTAGGTTGTGAGATTTGTCTTAAGTATACAACACACTGCATACTTGAAAGGGACAGCCTATCCGTCTACATGCCAACTCTAATCTACTCTAATGTTCTGTAGTAAAAGCTGCCTAGACATTTCATTTTGTGTTACAACGTATTACGATTTTTTTAAAACATAATATTATCTTTTAGTTATAATGAAATGTAGTACATTTTGATATCTAGTATACTGATTGTTTTTAATCACGAGTTTGTTATATTTATTAAATTGCTTTGTGATTTTACTTATGAAATTGTGAAAGAGTGTTAGAGATTTAACGTATTTTTATGGAATTTTGTGCACCAAAAAACTATGTAATAATTTCTAATTATAAGCAAACATATTTTATAGGATTATGTACCTTAATGAAGTATTATACAAAATCATTATGAGTGCAGGTACATAGTCACATTAATAAGAAAAAAAAATTTTAATCTTAAAGTCAAATTATTTACTTTATAGTAAAATGACTGATTATATCTTAGGTATAAGCATAAAAGTTATAAAAAAAAATTGTGCTCTTGCATGGAGTATAGAGAATTTGCAAGCATACGTTTAAAAATAAACTATTATAAATTTCGAATTCATTATTATTCTATAATCCACTGAACCTAATATGGGAAATCTCAATAATGGGGATCGATTATGACAGATTTCCATTTTTGTTCGCCAGACAATATGCCGACGGAAGTTGGAAGTGTGAAGGAAAACGGGGCAAGCCTTCAAAGAGCCATCACGTTTTTAATCAGTTAGCAAGGCGTGCCATACTAATATGCCACAAGTGTAATCGCAGCGGGAACGCGTTCTATCTTCACCGTTGTTGATGACTCGTGCGTGACATCGAGCAGCCGTTTTGCCGTCAAAAGTATGCGGCTCAAACTTTAGGCCTACAGACAATCATGACATTCACATAGATGTCCATAGTAAGGATGTCAGTTTAGAAACAAAAGTCACTGACTGCTGCTAAACCATTAAATGACTGTCGATTAAACGTAATCCAAACTTATAGAGCAGTTAGAGCTTACCGAACCAAACAAAAAATTTAATAAAAATAATATTTTATAAATGTTTTTCTTTTTAACCGTTAGTTTGCGCTATCTGCTCATTTGAAACTGTTTAGTTCGGTAAATTATACACGCTCTATAAGATTGGACTACGTCCAACCGAAGACGCGCTATAATGTAAGTAATTAAGTATATCGGATAAAGCATACCAGTTCCGGATACAATATTTCGTAATACTTTGTATTTGAGTTTCGCAACTACAAAAAGCTCAGCCAATTCTCATACTGGCAACAGTCCAAAAGACAATGCCCATTGTATGCCATTGACCCAAGTCATTAATACGTGACTATTAGTTACCTCAAATTGAAACATGTCATAGAAAAGACAGTTTTTTTTTTTTTTAATTTTAAGTAGAATACAATATTTACGAGAAAGCAGCGTTTTTGAGATCCCGATCATAAGGTCTTTATATGTTATACAGTTGCATTCGAAAGTTTTTATAATATCGAACGTATTAACAAACAACACGTAATTTTCCGAAATAACACATGTAGTAGGTGCTTGAAAGCTTATTATAATTTTTTTTTTTAGTTTTAATAATTAAGGTATAATTATGAAACAGCTCTAATAATAGCGCTATCTTTTGTAAAGGACAATAACTAGATAGCGCCATAATTGTAGCAACTAATTCGATTTTAGTTTATTGCGTGTGAGCATATTGGATGTTTCATCTACTCCATAGCAAATTCATTACTTTTATGTACTACATTACAGCGAGCTGTTCTCTGACTTAAAACTATTACTGACTTCGTGCCTCAGAGAGAGCACGTTAAGCCGTCGTTGGTTCCGGTTACCATAATCAGATGGCAGTCGTTAAAATCCACCAATCCGCACTGGAGCAGCGTGGCGTATTAAGCGCCAAGCACCCTCATCCCGAATGGAGGTCTAAGCCCCTTCAGTTGAGACATAATTGGCATAGATGGAATGACAAATATTAGATTATTTATCATAAAAAAATGACTAAAATTTTTTTTAGTTTTGGGAAAAAATTGGGGTTCTATTATTTTTTTCGAATATACATAATACTTAATATTTTTTTATGCAGCAACATAACGTAATCGGCGTTTACGTTTAGAAATTTGCGAAGGCCGTCGCCGTTCAAGGCGCTCTGATGCCGTTGACTGTCTGTCTTCTGCATGCGCGCATAGTGTAGAAGTTCACTAGTTCAGTGTTGGTTCAGGGGTGTAAATTACTTTTTTTTATGATACATACATTTAGATACATTTGGATACTCGACAGAAGCGAAGCGTAATCGTAACCAATTCATTGCACGCACTTCAAGATTCAAGACGCGTTTATCAACATCATTATAGAAACGGAGAGGCGCTGCCTGTCCCACCGAGATGTTAACGCGCACGTGGTTTCGTACATGTCGTTTTACTTTGTAAGTTTTTTTATGCGTTAGGACTTAAGTCGCAAACATCTGTTCAGAAGCATCATTTCAAAAGTCAAGTATTTAAATTACAGTTAAAGGAAAAAAAAACTGTAAACGACAAAAAAATTGGCTTACAGGAACGAGCAAGTAATAAAAGGCAAAACAAGCTCCGTATTTTCAAAATAAATTCAAAAATGTTCAAAGATTTTTGGATATGTTGTAGGAACTCTAATTTAATTTTACCTGAATTTAGAATATTCTATAGATATTGCCAACCATTGCTTTATTTACGTAACTAAGCATTGAAAAAAATTTATAATTCTCGTTGTTTACTTTCAAATTCGATATTATGTCCACGGCATAGCCACTTTCGCCTTTGATTTGTTGTATTTTACTATAGTGGAAATGAATTTCTTAAAATCTATATATTTTCGGAAATATAATACAAATACATTGATAAATTCAGGGAATACAAATTACTTCGCTCTTGTATATAGACTTTTCTTAAATGTTAAAAGGAGTGACTAATCACAAGGAATGAGGATATAAAAGGATCGAAATATCGTAATTCATTCACGAAAAGCGAGCTTCTCTTAAGCTCAAGAGAGGAACGTATTTCAAAACAATATCTATTAACAAAATAAAACCCGGGTCTCGATTTTCTCCCAGTTTACGAATCAAATTCAAATTATTTCAAGGGTTTGTTTTTCGATATTAAACTTATGAAAAAAATTAATACTTTTATAATAGTATTATCTAACTATCAACGAATCTTGTCGAACCTGAACTTCTTTTGAATTTAATAAAAATTTCATAACACTTATTAGTTATGATTACTTTGAATCGTAGTCCTTTTCAGAATTTAGGAATCGTGTGTTGAATCAGTAGGAAATTTCTAAAATTCGAACAGCGATCTAAAATTAACAATAATTTTAAGGTTTCGTTAATATCGTTCGTTCGATCGTTAGTACTTGATTTTCATTTATTAAAGTTTTTTTATTAAGTATTTTTAAGTTCTTTATAAACTTATTTATTTGTTTATTTACAAAATAGCCTATTGGCCGAGATTTTGGAGATGCATTTTCTTTGAATTACAATTAATTTTTCGACACCTTCATACTTTTTATATAACTCCTTATTTTCTATTCCTTCCCCCTTTTTTTCCTTACTTGAATTCTTTTGGACGCGCCCACAAACGCTGGCGGCGCGCTACAGTTAGAACTGTCACAACAGTTAGTTAACATGTTTAAGGCCGGAGGCGGAGTTTTTTCAAAATGGCGCACGTGGAACGTCGTGGTTTCTGGCGATATTTTGAAAAGGATCCATAATAACCGCACTACCCTGCCTATTCTTGTTATTTTTTATTAAAAATATGAACATAATACTCGACTCTGGCGAAATTGCTTTAAATGCAGAGAACGCCATAACTAAGAAGAAGAAGAAGAAGAAGAAGAAGGCCGGAGGCTTCGACCTATTTAAACTTTGCAGTAACTCGGCGGAACTGCTCGAAAACCTATTTCTGTTCCCGTATTTTTAAACAGGGTTTTGTTGTCGCATTGCCTTCGAATTGCACAGGAAGCGACACCCAGCGCCCGCCACTAGCTATCGAAGGCCGCAAAATTACATTATTTAAAATTTTATTTCCGCATAGTTACAAAACACCTTTATTAACTGATACTTGACTAATACTTAATTTTGGTGACACATCTGGTGTTTAAAAAACATTTTAAAACAATAAAATTTAATTTAAGGTCTTCGTCAGTCTGTGTTAAGACAACACTATAATAAAGTGTCATATATATCATTTGCCGAGTACACTACGGAAGTGTTGCGTGAACGTTAGACGACGTGGTGAGTGATTTTCTTCCTCGGGTCTATATCAAAACCTTTGAGAATTTATCTCTCGAGTTACGTCATTTCCGCTGACGTGACATCAATAAGAATATCAACTCACCCATCTCTGCGACTCTTGAAACTACATTTTTTTGCGAATTTCTCATACACCGAATTTCGTTTCTACACGCTTGCGAAATTAGATACAGATACATAATGTGCGAAAATGTACGAGTAGCGTTATGTACAAAATCGGTCAAGTACGAATTCGACTTGCGTGCTGTAGGGTTCCTACACATTAAATTAAACGTTATACGTCATCGATATGACATGTTTATAGTAAATAAATAGTGTCGTTTAACTTTGCTTATCAACCTTAATATTTTGTTTGTAATATACGAGTACATCGTCCATTGTATACAAAATTACTTACAGCGAGTTGCACCCAAAGAGATGACATAAACGTATATCGCACAAAGTAAAAACTGACGGCAATACTTTGACTAGAACCATGATGCCTTCTATGACCGCACTTGGTTATAGCAGACATAAAACTCATCATCGTTCTAATCAAAGTATACCTGTCAGTTTTTACTTTATGCGGTATACGTTTCTACTCACTGTTATTATCGTCTTAGAAAAAAAAAATACGTTTATTTACTTGGCTTTCAGAGATAATTTTTTGTTTAACAGAAGTCATTATCTTAATGGATTACGTCTTTTTATAGTAGTACCGTTTGAAAGGTAAGAGCTAATATATACGAGATCCCTCGGGATGAGAGTGCTAGGATCTTAATGCACAACGCTGCTCCAGTGCGGGTTAGTGGATTTTTACGGCTCCCATCTAATGAACGAAGACGACCGGCGTAACATGCTCTCCTAGGCACGGAATCAGTGGTAGTTATGTAGTTAAGCCAGAAAAAAACTCATTGGTAGATGTCGGTTTCTGAGATTAAAACCACGACCTTCTCTAAACAAGAAGCGGGCTCGACAACTCTGCTCTCACAACGCAATGTTCCTATCTTTAAAATTGTACTAATGTTATCTGGTTCATGCTTTTCAGTTCGTTTTTTTCGTTGTCAGATTTTAGTTTTACAACTTTTTATTTTTATATTCAAAGCTTCAGTCGTTCCAACGATTTCGTGAAAATTCCCGTAAAATTTGTCTAATCGGTATTCTTTTTTCATCTGTATAAAATTGCTGCTGGGAAGATAACAATATTCGATGTTAGCTTGCAAATAACAATATCACGAATAAGATCCGCATGGAATAATATTCAAAGCGGTAATAACTAATGTATCTAAATCACGAGTCACCATAGAAATGCAATATACGTATGTACTTGTCTTTGTGAATGTTTAATATTCCATCTAACGTATTTACCACTAGGGGGAGAACATTAACTATGCAAATCTTAAAAGCAATTTAACCCTTGGAGTGACATAAGAATGAAGGTTAATATCCTGTAGGTATTCTACATCTTACACGTATCAAAATGGAATATCTGAATTTAATCAGACATATTCTTGAAGAGTGGAAGATGATACTTGTACGTGCTATTTGAAATTCACGATGAAATTTCACAGCACAGAATAATTTTGCATTGACAGTCCTATATCAATACAATTCATCAAAGTCATAGTCATTTATTTGACGACCGCTTAGTCTAGTGGGTAGCGACCCTGCCTACGAAGCTGGAGGTCCCGGGTTCGAATCCCAGGTTGGGTCAGATTTTATATCATGAATATTGATACGGGTACCGGGTCTTGGTTGTTACATGTATGTGGTGTCTCCGCTTGGTGCCCAAAACACAAGCTATTGCTTAGTTTGGGGCCTAGACGTTGTTGTGATGTATACGTTATTATTATTATTTGCATAATTAAATCTAGGAAAATACTGATCGCTTTGCGGCTGTGATGCGTAAGCGGTGTACCTCCTTGCACGCTTGCTTCCATGGGTGCAACAGCACCATCCTTCCTGGGTGTTTTGCGGCCCGATGCGCAAGGGGACTACCCGATATCGATGCTAATAACGTAGATGCGGCTTTACACTGATAAATCGTGAAGCCATCTCCACTTAATATTATTCATGTATTTAAAACTTATTAGTGTAAAGGTGACATATCGTATCTAAGCTTATATCTAATACAAAAACAAGTACACACACATTCATATACCTACTTGTACGTACAGACGTAAACCGTTGCACCTCACGGATACTTCTCGTTCCAAATTTAATATACATATATTATTATATTATTAGCTACATATAAACACACACATAAATTCGAGTCATATGTTTGAGGAGGAACTGTCTTCTGGCACAAGTTTTTACCAAGTTTAGGAGACAAGGATCCCAAATTGATATGATATAAATTTGCTACATTATATATTTATTTATATTATAAAGTTATATATATTTTTATTCTATTCTTGTTACGTCCTTGCTCGCTAATAAATAAATTTATTGTTACTAGTGGTCGCCCAGCGGTCGAAGTTCGCCCGTACTCACTTTTTAAAACCACCAAGGATACATAGGCGAAAGTAAGTCAGTTTAATCTGCATTAAACGACAGACTATTAAACTCGTATGGTTGACAGTATTTGTAACACATATTGGGTATATATAGATTTTAGCTTTGGGCACCCTTTACCGTTTAAACTTTAACTATGTCAATCTTACACTCCTCCGTACCCGTAATATGTTTTAAAAGGGGTACAAAGTTTTTTCTTCAGGTATTAATATATAAATTATCAAATCAAAAGTTTTTTTTTTTACTAAAATAACAGATTTTTCAAAAATGTAAATATGCAGTTTCGTTTTCTCAAAAATCGAGCTCATGACCCTATTTGAACACTTTTCACTATTTCTCATAGTTTAGGATTTGGCCATACATTCCCATCTCAAAAACTCACACTGTATACAATAGATTTTAGCTTTCTGTACTTCTACTCCACATAAACTTTCACTTTGCCGAATTTCACATTCCTCAGTGTGCGTAGTATGCTTAAAAAACATAAACTAAAAAGTTAAAAATAAAATTTTCACTTTATAGAAAGGAGCATTAACAGGCGGCATATAGTTAATGAAGTCGGTGCCTACTCACTCAGACACTTTAAATTGTGTTCTATTTTTCTTATAGTTATAGATATATCATTGTTGTAATTGTTATTACCTGGTAAATACCCATTTAAAGTGTCTGAGTTGGCACCGACTTCATTAACTATATGCCGCCTGTTAATGCTCCTTTCTATAAAGTGAAAATTTTATTTTTAACTTTTTAGTTTATGTTTTTGAAGTCGGTTTTCATTTTTTTTTTAAATTATTTTATTTTTCAATTTTTAGTTGAACACATCTGTAACTTATTTGTATTTAGTATAAATGGGGCTACTAAACGCGCTACTCTAATGAGACAGAACCGCGATTACACAACGTAAATTCAGTGTCAAATTGATGCATCAGCATGCCTAGTAGGCAGTGGTATTCCTATGTAAAACTTCAATCTTAATTATTATTTTTGTGCAAACTGAACATTTTGGCATATTCAATCGTATGAAGTAAGCCCAACAAAAGGTAACTGCTGTAAATCGTTGAGGAATTCCCTCGACTGTTTATGGTCTTCATCATCAGACCTGTAATGGCACTAATAACCCATATGAGTGCAAAGTTCTCTTCAATAGAAATGAATTAAGTCCAAACACCAAGTAATTGCTGTAAATCGTTAAGGAGTTCCCTCGATTGTGTATGGTCTCCATCATCAGATCTGTAATGGTACTTATAACCCATATGGGTGCAAAGTTCTCATTAATAGGAATGAATTAAGTCCAAACACCAGGTAATTGCTGTAAATCGTTGAGGAGTTCCCTCGATTGTGTATGGTCTCCATCATCAGACCTGTAATGGCACTATAACCCATATGGGTGCAAAGTTCTCATTAATAGAAATGAATCAAGTCCAAACACCAGGTAATTGCTATAAATCGTTAAGGAGTTCCTTCGACTGTGTATGGTCTCCATCATCAGACCTGTAATGGTACTTATAACCTTTATGGGTGCAAAGATCTCATCAATAGAAATGAATCAAGTCCAAACACCAGGTAATTGCTATAAATCGTTAAGGAGTTCCTTCGACTGTGTATGGTCTCCATCATCAGACCTGTAATGGTACTTATAACCTTTATGGGTGCAAAGTTCTCATTAATAGAAATGAATTAAGTCCAAACACCAGGTAATTGCTGTAAATCGTTGAGGAGTTCCTTCGATTGTGTATGGTCTCCATCATCAGACCTGTAATGGCACTTATAATCCATATGGGTGCAAAGATCTCATCAATAGAAATAAATCAAGTCCAATCACCAGGTAATTGCTGTAAGTCGTTGAGGAGTTCCCTCGACTGTCTTTCAGCTCCACCATCAGATCGACTTCCGACCTTCATTAAATAGTACTAGTAGTAGTACTTTATCAAAATACTTAAAATACGATACTTTACAATACGATTTTCGAAGGTTGCCCTCGATTTCTCTGGGATGCCATCATCAGATCCTGGTTTCCTTATCATGGTACCATTTCGGAGATATCTTCCTTTCACAAAAAAAAATCATCCAATTCGGTTCATAAACAACGAAGTTATCCCTGAACACACATCAAAAAAAAATAAAAAAAATAAAATAAAAAAAAAAACATATATACGATCGAATTGAATAACCTCCTTCTTTTTTGAAGTCGCTTAAAAAGGGGTCTAAAGTTTTTCTTTCACGTATTTATATATAGATATTTTGTAATTATAAGTTCTTTTTTTATTATCTTGTTTATTGATGTTTTTAATTTTCTATGAACCCTAATGTGAAATAAATGTTTATTGCTTATTAATTATTATTATCAAATCAACTTTAGAAATATATAAAGGCATTAACATTTTTTTTTTTTTCAAATAAACACAAAACCTTACTAGGCGAAAGTGGGTAAACACAATTCATGCCAGTTATCTAAAAAATGTCGTCAATCGAAATTCATTCGCGAAATTAAGTCTCCGGCACGGTGAGGAGTCACGAATTATTTGAAATCGTCTACGAGACATTTTCGAATAACGTCGTCAAATATTTAAGGCAGCTGGTGAAAGAACACTCTTAGTATTTATTCTTCGTGATTCGTGACTATCGTAAATTATATGGCTAATCCATATAATGTACAATAATATACAATACAATAAAATGGAAAATCTCGTGCGACTGTCTGTTCATTATTTGTACTAAAAATTATGAATTGTAATATAATTTCAATTTAAATCATGAATTTAAACAAAAAACAAATAATATTCAATTAATAAGATTTTATTTCCATTCCATCAGCCCTTTTTATACCCCACTGCAGGGGCTAAGGCCTCCCCTCAAGATAAAAGGACTTGAAGCTTAAATCCACCATGCTGCTACAACCCGGGTTGGCGGCTTGTAACGACCGCCATCTATTGACAGCAACCGGCACCGACTGCTTAACGTGCTTTCCGAGGCACGGAATAAATGGATGATAATATTATTATTTACTACTAATGATTGCTCGCGCTTTGTCCCCGTAAATTACGAGCTTTCGTTATTTAGTTTATTCTCTTCTCTCGTTCTCATTCCTTTTTCTTTTAAACTTTTATTATGCTTGCGCCATTTTTCCAGTCCAGTTAAGTCAATTATTCATAAAACGAACTTGACGAATTGATATTGCCGAATACGAATTGACTAGAAACCCTCTTCTGCGTTTACCGTCTAACCATTCATACTCCAGCTAGCTGGTGCAAAATGGCGAGTTTCAGTCCGAGTTTCAGTACGCAAGGTCCCCGCGCGCCGTTTTTTACCCCCGCGAAATCCCCTCGCGTCGGTCCTCAACCCCGAAAAATTGCGTAATGTCACTTCGATACTGTGAAGTGACTTTTATGACTAATAAAACACGATTAAAACCAAACGCTACTGTCAAATTAATTTACTCTATGCAATTATCCAATTACGCCAGTTTTGTATCGACTTAAAATGTTATAATAATATTGTGTAGGTATTATTACTATTATTATTACATATGAGTTGCCGTATATAGGTCTTCTGTGACATTTTCAGTGATTTCACGAAACTTCGTTTGAAAATTTAAAGGAGTAAACTCCGTTTACTCAAACTGCGACTCGAGTCGAAAAAAGTTCATATATTCCTGTAAAGCCAAAAAATATGGTTAAAAATTATTTTAAACACGCACAAAGTTTAAACGGAAAAAGATTATACAAAAAGTTTTGAATCGACCTTTGGCTCCAGTGTTATCATGAAGAAAGTAATAAATATTTTTAAACAAACTAAAGTTATTTGAAAATATAATTAACTAAACTATCTCACGAATTAAATTACTTAACAGTTTGTATACATTTTATATAATTTATTTACGTCAAGTTAAATTCAAATTGGTGCTACAAACCAGATATTTCAAGCCTTACATTTTTCAGAACATTTTTATTTTTTTAATTAGATAACAGACAGTCATAACAAAACAATGCAATTAAATATGATAACAAAATAGACCTAAAGTCTTCTTAATGATAAGGTTGTAAATATAATATAACACAAGTAAATTATTATAATAAAATCTCAATTAGGTGACCTCAGCAGCAGCTCACCGCATCGCTCAAAATACAATAACATTTAGTTTTAAATTTAATCAAAGAGTTACAACAATATAAGTTACAAAATATATCCACCTCAGCCAGTTTAACATTATAAAGTCTACAAGCACGTCTGATAAAGCTATTGTTCGCATAACAAGTTTTGCAGTTTCGTATTGAGAAAAGATGTTTTTCCCGACAAATACGTCTACTTCTAACCGGAATTTGAAACAAAATAAATTCCAGCAATGCGGGGACATCGAACACGTCATTGATAATCTTGTAAAGGATACTAGCATCAATGCAGTCACGACGGTACGATAAACGCGGGATGTTATATGTCTTGACAGAGGTCTCATAGTCAATATGTTCATGTCCAGTTCTGTAATCCAAAGTCCTCAACCCTTTCTATACGGTCAATGTGTACATTATAATGTGGGTGCCAGACAGAACAAGCAAATTCTAGGCGACTACGGACTTAGGAGTTGTACAATATTTTGTAGGTCGACTATTTTTGAAAGGTTTACCTACCCTCAGAACAAGTGCAAAAGTGGCACAAACATGAGATCTCGGTGTCACCATGGACTCCGAGCTCATTTTCGTACCACATATAGACAAAATAAATTTTAAAGAAGGCCTACGATCAAACGGAATTTGTTCTGAGGGTAGGTACTATACTAATGTCACTGAATTTGTTATTAAAATTAATAATATTCTTTTTCCTCGTGAAAGTAATGGAATAAAATTTATCTCAATTTAAGGATAATTTATTATTTGTGCATAGATTCTCAAATTTTATTAAATTGTTTTGAAGAAAAATTTTTGTTTTTCTGTTAAGTTATTAGACGTGATAAATCGATGTCCAAAATAATTTTGGACTTGAGTTAATACATAGTAAGTGATCATCATCGTGACCTAACAGCGGCGCCCTGTTGATCTGGCAAGGATCTGACCCCCTCTAGTGGGGCGGGAAGGAATGCAGCCCGTAAACAGCCGTAATCGTATATTGACATACGCATACAGTTCTTTTCTCATTTTCATAAGTAACATCGTTGTCAACACTAGTAGGTTTTTAATTTTAATGACAAAAGTATCAGTGATGGGGGTTTGAATAATAAGTTCCTGGTACCTACTAATATTTTAGAGAGCAATTATACATGATGTAGTTTTTCGAGATGTTTAGTATTTATTAATTCTTAGTATTAATTAAACCTTATTTATTTAAGTATACATTTTACTGCATGGCTCCTATATGGTAGAAAGCCTCCTTCATCTTTATCTATGTTTGAATATCTTAAGCTGTGGTCATTCAATGCTTTATTAAATGTCCAAATTTTCTATTTCATTCCATGCAACGCCATCATATCATCATCATCATCATCAGCCCGTGTCTCTCCACTGCAGGATATAGGCCTCTCCCAAGGCTCGCCACCACACACGGTCCTCCGCCTTCCGCATCCAATTACCCCCGGTATGGTGCTTCAGATCATCACTCCACCTGGCCGGGGGGCGTCCAACGCTTCGCTTCCCAATACGTGCATTCGGCATCATATCGACTCTGCGTAATACCCAAACGTTCCAATAGCCCTTGTATAACGGTGAAAATACGTTAATTTTACAAAAATAAAAGAAATACATTTTGAATCACTATAAATCTTTTTATATTTTATTTGAACGTGGAAGCTGATACTTAATATCCCACATCAAACTGGCAGATGGTTCAAACACATGTGGTATAAATATAATATACAATAGTCAATTATTATTTTGCTATAAGTGTACTGTTTATTAATTTACTGAATAGATTTTAGTAAATTTACAAGACCTATGTCACAGATGGATTACTGTATTCTTAGAACTGTTTACATTTCAATGGACATCAAAGAAGTTTTGTTACGCAGAATTGTATCTAGAGACCTCTCATTTTCAATGAAATTAATACTAAATAATTCATGCCTCTACAAGGTATTTACCCAATAAAGATAGAATGGAGACTTTAAACATGAAACACGTAATAATATAGATAACTCTAAGGACATTTTATACAACGCCGTTCAACTTCCAAAGTCGAAATCATTAAGCTTTATAAACTTCCAAATCAAGTAATGGATTATACATATAAACATTGGGCTAGTTTCCGCCTACGACGAAGGCAAAGGGCCGGAATTGACCGATAGAGCTTGTGGTAAGTATGTATTAATATTGATATGCACGTATGGTACATTTAGTAACCGTGTGACAAAACAAAATCTACCGCCCATTAACATATGGGGCACCACCTATAGATACTCATAGATCTTTAAAAATGATATAGAGATTACAAAACAACTTTTTTATTTGAGTACCTAAGACTTGCTCACATAAAGTTCTATTAAGTGTCCCCAGCTATTGCACACGCTAGAGTATAACAAACGGATGACTATATTTTTGAATTTCGGAAAAATATCGATTAATACCGGAGATATAACAAATCAAAGTTTGTGTTTTTAGACCCGCTCGTGACGTCACTCGATGCCGCTACGTACAAATTATCCACGTTAGCCCATAGTAATGTAACCGAGTGACGTCATAGCAAGATTTATTTTAAAATATTTGTATCTTCGGCAATTTATAAATATCAATAAAATTCTTTCACCCAATAGTTATTCTTAATAAATATAACATATTTCTATAAAATAAAAAAATGACATGACTCGCACGTTGCGAAGTAGAAAATTCTGAAAAAAATTTAAGATCGTATAAGTTATAAAACACATTCAAAGAAAATTTTAAATTTTTTTTGTACCTTTTATAGATCTAATTCAGTGACAATTACAGTAGACAAAGGCGGTTTAAATGTTTTCACAAGGAAATTTTAATATTAAAGACGCAGTTCGCTTTGGTCGTACTGCTATGGATAAAGTTGATGCGATTTATGAAAAAGTGAACCAAGATCGCATTACTGTACATTGCTGAGGAACTGAACATTGACCACAAAACAGTTTTGGCTTTATTTGAAAAAGTGTGAGTATACAAAAATCTCGATGTTTGGGTATTACAAAAGCTCACTGAAAGCAACCTAATGTATCGAATTCATTTGCGATTCTCTATTACACCGTAATTAAAACGAACCATTTTTGAGAAGACTGATCACTTATTTGTGATGAGAAGTGGAATACTTACAATATGAACGTATCCAAAGTATCGTGGTCAAAGTATGGCCAAGCTCCACAGACTGACGAAACCCAGATTAACGCTCAATATAGTGATGTTGAGTGTGTGGTGTGATTAGAATGCATCGTTCATTGTGAGCTTTTATCATCGGGCACAATCATCGATTCGGGTGTTTAATGCCAACAGATGATAAGCTTAAAGCACGCAATTAAGAAAAAACGGCCGGAATTGACCGATAGAAGAGAAATAGTCTTTTATCATGATAACGCAAAATTACGCACATCATTAGCCACTCTTGAAAAATGGAGAAAGTTTAACTGGGTTGTGTCAGTGCATCTGCATCTACCATATATACCCGATTCTTGCACCCTTTGATTTCCACTTGTGTTTATTCAAAACCCTTTAGCAGTGTAAGGTTAACATTAATAGAAGACAGTCAAAACTACTTGTCGCATTCTTTACAGTAATAATAATTAACATAAAATAAGTTAACAAACAAAACGGCATCATCATCATCAGCCCATTTTTTACCCCACTGCAGGGGCTTAGGCCTCCCCCAGGGTGAGGAGGGGGTTTGGAGCTTAAGTCCACCACGCTGCTCCACTGCGGGTTGGGAACTGTAACGACCGCCATCTATTGACAGTGTCCGGGACCGACTGCTTAACGTGCCCTTCGAAGCACGGTGTCAGTGATATTGTGTACTTAAGTCAGAGAAACTCATTGGTACACGCCCGGATTCGAACCATGGCGTTATGGGGTCTTATAAATTTGAGACAGGTTCGTTGCGCTCTGGTGAGACAGGTTCGTTGCGCTCTTCGGTCGAAATTCCACTCGAGATCGTTATTGGGAATATAATATGTCTTTAATTACTCTGTGCCATGGTAATTAATAAACCGGGTTATGTGGAACGCTGATTAAAACAAAGGGCAATTACGTCACTAATCCCTCAAAGGCTCGTTTGTAATCGTGACGATCGCTGTTGCCCCGGGGTCATATCTACGTGAATTTTGGGAAAGTAACCTGTTAAATAAGCCCATCAAATCAACTTGCGGGACAAAAGAGCTAGACCCTTTTGTTGTCTGATGCGTGAATGTTGAACAAACATAAAATATCTTTTCATTGTTACACATGAGGGCGAAAAAATCTTACATTGTATATATATCGAATTCTAGTTACAACAATGATAAATAGGACATTGCTTAGCAAAAAGGATCTATCCACAGATCGGTCAAAATTGAGAAAATTTGGTTACTTATGGCCAAATATTCTGCTGAATCCCCTATTTTCAAACAGCAAAAATGTTCCAGTTTTTTGAGTGCAAAGTTATCGCCATAGTATACCAATTGATTTGTTAAAATGGACTATTACTAATTTTTAAATTTATATACAGTAGGATGTGTATGTACTATTTGAATAAAGTCTTTTACCATTCGACCTTAGCCTAAATTAGAAACAAATATCAATGTTGCTGCTTGCTGGTCGCTCGCGCTATCGATCGTATCTAGACCTGAAATATTTCATAAATTTGGATCCCTTATGAAGACACTTGAAACATTACGTTATTTGTAAGCATTTCCATTCTGTTTAAATATATTTATTTTACAGAAAATTATCAAGCCATTTAGAAATTTTTTATTAATGTAATATAAGCGGTTTTTAAAATACACATTTCACAAAAATGTTTCAAACGTTTAGAAATATTTTTAATACGTAAATATTTTAGTACATTTCTCTATGACAAGTTGCAAGTTGTGTTCAAATTTTCCATCGTGCTATATCATGATAAATCAAGCGGTTTTAATTTGCCTATTACTAAATGCAACAACTGACGACCGCCCAGCGCGGACTTCCGCGCACTCGTTTTCACATCCGCCATTTTGGGTTTTCACACCCGTCAAGCACACTTTCAATGTGCTTTCAATTCATAATTCAAATTGATGTTACACGTCTATGCACCGGTGCTGTTAATTTTGTTATTCGAAACACTGACAAAAGTGATATAGTGAATTCAAATTTTATTATGATGGTTTAACTATCGGTTGAGCAATTGATGATCGAGATCATCATAAATACGAGGAAACTAAAAAAGAAAAACTATGCGTCAGCATTATGGACGTTACCCATTGCTCTACTGATGATGAACACTTTTCTCAGGGAAGGATTATCATCATCAGATAGCTTCTATCTGGTTTGTATAAGGGCTATTTATACCATCTGTTAAAATATGAAAACGACGACGGATATCTGGTGTTATTTATATTTTCTACAATCGTAAACTCAAATGCTGTTTAAAAACTGAAACTACCTCGGTTTATATAAACGGAATACTCTACTATGCGTTGTCTGTGTATATATATGCAGCTGATTATGCACAATTCCACACCTGGCCAAACAAGATGATATGCAGACAACTAGGGCAGTTATAAGGCGGCGTTGGTCGTGAGCGATCGTGTTTGGACGGATTTCCGCCCAAACTTAATTTTCATAGATATTCGGAAATACACGAAGAAAGAAACAGTTATCGTTACACCATAAGAAAAACTCTCATGTTTTGGTGCATTGTTGCGGCGTTTCATTTCAACATTTGAAAATAATCTTGGTAAGTTTTGCATGTGATTATGGAATATTTTTATTTTTTAAATGTTGATGAATTTTGACGATGTTTTATACTTAATATAGTACCTAATACTTTACTAAGAAATATTATTACATAAACATTTTCATTGACGATAATTTTATATAATTTCATCTCTTGCACTTAAATGCATTCGAGATCAATCAATCTAAACATATTTTTAAAAATTTATTTTTAATTCTTTTCTCTTAACATAATAATATAGTCTTTTACGAATCGGAAGTGTGTTTAAAATGTACGATTTTTATTTGCTTAAGATAAATTGAGTAACGTGTTACATAGATTTTCTTTGGGAATATGAACCCATTTAAAAAATTTGGATAGTGTTTATTATTCTATCTGCTGATTGAATTTTGTCTATATTTTTTTATTTAACCGAGATTAAGGTAATAGATTTTTTTTACATATCGAGTGCGAAAAAAAAACGCTTAGAATATAAAAAGGTGTTAACAACTATCAATGTTGAAAGCATAAGTTTGATGAAATGTGCATAATTGACTTGCAATACGTTAATTAAATTGCGGCATTAAACTACTAATATATTTAAACGTATTGCATGAATTACTATACTTAATTGAAATTTAATATGCCTACACATTTCATGATATGCAATACTTTTTTTTTAAATAATAACGTATATATCACAACAATGTCAAGGCCTCAAACTAAGCATTAGCTTATGTTTTGGGTACATAATCTGTACCTACATATAAATATATGTTTACATATATAAATATTTTATTTTACAAAGACACCACATACATATAACAACCAAGACCCGGTATCAGTATTAAAATTCATCATATAAAAACTGACCCGACCTGGGATGCGAACCTGGGACCTCCAGCTTCGTAGGCAGAGTCGCTACCCACTATAGGCTAAGCGGTCGCGGTAACCGTACCACGTACAACCACGTTACCCCTTTGAATAGCAAACGTCAAACTGAAGTAAATGTGGCTTAAATGTAAGTGAATAAATTATTTCAATGCTTAACTATTTTGGTAAAAACATAATTAAATAATAGCTTGAAAGATACAACTTTAATTGAGGTATACCATGATATTAAATAATAGGAATTCATTTATAACTTACTACATGATATTTCCTGAAATTTAAGTTGGGAGCGGATTATCTTTGAAATAAAAGTGTGGAGGATTACTATTTTCACTTCAATCAGCAGAATATTTCTTTGCCAAAGGCAACTGTTTCAGTCAAGCTTAGCCATTCTTTAGCAGCCGACACAATCGCAAGAGGACTCTGTGATATCTCGTTCCAACGTTGCACGGTTATAACTCCACCTACTTAAAGATGAATATGCTCGTATAGTAAATTTTCTGGGGTACCTATAACTATCGTCGTAGCCGGCGTTTTATAACAAAGAATAAAGGTTAACTTGAAAATTACGTGAATACCTGGGAAAACTAAAATCCTCTGTTCTAGTATTGTCGAAAATATTTAATATTGTGATTGAAATTTATACAGACCCGTGCTTATTTACGTCATAAGATTTCTAATAGGTACTTTATAAATTTTAATAAAAGGTAGAAGCTTTCATGTCAACCAGTTTGAACTTTAATGAAAATTAAATTATACGATGCCTTTATTTTCTTTTAAAACGACGACAAATTACGAAAAACCAAAAAATTTAAAGGACTATATCGCCAACATTATACATTATACTATTTCTTTGGCGAAATTTTCATAAAAATGTATTTATACATAATAATAAAGTAAATAAAGAACATTCTTTACGTGATAAAAAGCCATTATTTTCTTTGACTACGCCATTTTCAGTTAAATATGTTTTATTTGACTTGTTCCTTTTTCTATTAGAAATTTTTAAATAATGTACACACAAGACATGTTCTTTTATCTCATTTGATTTTTACAACGCTGAAGGTTTACGATTCGGATTTACGAGTTTTTTGTAAAGGAAAGTGTTCCTATTCAAAACAAGAGTTTAACAAGGTTTATCATACACAAATTATGCTTGTATAGAGTATAATAATATTAAATTACATATGTATATATTGTCCTTTATATATATATATATATTATTGAAATATATGTCCTAAATGCAGGTTTCATTAGAATCAGTTTTATACGGAATAAAAAAACATTTTAACATTTAAATAAATATTGTGTCACTTTAAGCACAATAGCTCAAAAATATGGAAACGAATATTTAAATGCATTTCATCGCAAAGATACAGTGATAAAGATACTCCGATTGTCGAAACCACAGTTCTTAGGCACTAGAACGAATTTACTTTAGAGTGTAAGTAAAGTAAGTAGTAATACCTATCCTTGATTAAATTATTCATCAAAAAACTTTGCCAGTAACATCAGGCAATTTTCAAAGAGTAAAAAATTATCTCTTTGGTTTTTATAAAAACTATTTAATATTTTAAAAATTACTTAACTGATTTTAGCAATTCAATTAACTATATAAAGCTACATTATCGGCAAGTAACATGAGCAATATTTTATTTTCAAACTGGCTTTTCGTCTGCGTCTCGCTTCGTCCGGTCGTGTGGACTACGCAATTGTAGTGGGACCCCCATAATTTTTAGCATAGATATAGTTTATAAGCTGAAGAGTGACATAGACTACTTTTCATCCTGTAGAAAAAGATCCCGGTACAACTGTGTAGTCCACGCGAACAGAGCTGCGGACGGAAAGCTAGTATGTCTATGATTCAGAAATTGTATGACAGTATTTATTCTAAAATTTTTATTTTACATCACTCCCTTATTTTCTCGAATAAGTGCCAAATTTAAAATTAGAACTTTTGTATAAATCCAAAAATAGTCTCCAGTACACATGGGCAACATTTTCTGGGCTTTGCTCTCGGTTAAGTTTGTTATAAATGAAACCACTTGACAACAACAAAAAAAATCGTTGCGTGCGTAAGTAAATCTAGGAAAATATATATATAACGAATATGTATCATACCGTGTGTTCGGCTGAACGTAGTCTAAACTGAATAGAGCTTGTAGAGCTTCACAAACAAAACAAAACATTTAAGAAAATAATAAAATAATGAAACTTTAGACATCTTTTTCTCGGTATCTGTTATTTTGCGCCATTTGCTCACTTGGAAGTTTTTTGTTTAGTTCGGTATGCTTTACATACTCCAAAGGTTTGGAACTGTTTACTTCCAAACATCACGTGACGGTATATGTTTTATATACTGAACTACGATTTCATTTATATAAATGTACAAGGCTTATCGAGGATTTAGTTTTATTACTTATAATAATTTTATACTTTGAACTGTAGTGCAAATAGTGTACTATTTAACAGCGAGTTTTCAGTTCTAAGCATTCAAATATCTTTCTGTTACAATTTTTGTAATAGTATTTTTATACTTTATCTTTTGAACGGGAAAAATTAGATTTAGGGGGTATTTCACCGAGTATCAGTTATCATCTAGTTAACTAAACAGTAGATATCTTTAACAGAAAGATGAACGTCACTTTTATCCCGATGCTTTTCCACCAAAAACTTACTTCTATATTTAACCTACAGTTATTAAACTATAGCTCAGGTTGCTTGTACCATAAATTATATCAATCAAATGTTTCAATCGTTGTGATTTAGTGCATTTCATATTCATTAGTATTTAAATATCAATATATGTTAATAATAGACTTCGTGATTAAAGTTAATCTTCTTGAAAATATAATCTGTAAGTTTTTACTTTGTTTTTTATAAGTTGCAACCCTGGATTCGCCAATGAGGAGAAACTGCAAATTATTCCTACTAGATGGCGTTTTATCGCAGGGAAATACACGCGGCAAAAGACGACAGAAATAATATATTAAAAATGAACGAACGTATTAATTGGAAATAGGTAGGTAACGCAACCAAATACTATACAAAAGGACGTGACCAGCTGATTCGATCATAAAATCGATGGATTATCCGCCAAATTGCTTTTATTTATGTTTCAGTTAACAGTTAACATGTAGTTATACGCCAGTTCGACCGGCTGACGGGATAACAAACACAAGCTAATGCTTAGTTTGAAGCCTAGACGTTCTTGTAGTTGTGAACTGTGTCTTTAACTGGAGGTTAACAGTATCCTTATATTGTGGAAACAAAATCTGCCAAATAACTAGTAGATTGGATTACTGACGCTTTAATTTGAGGTGGTGGAAGACCCCCTCAGCGCTTCTCGCAACAATCGGTTACGGTTATTATACTACTATCATATTATTATACTAAGGTTACTATACGGTAAAGCATTTATGGTTTTTCTTCTTGTTTAGTCCCAGTTCTGAAATATCAAGTCAAAAGTAAAAAAGTAAAATATTTTTCGCCCAAATGTTGGATATTTTTCGATGTTTCGAAAAACCTATTAGTCCAATTTCAACAAATTTTATACCATACGATAACCCTTGTCCATACGCGCTTTTCGACATAAAATACATTCCAGCATCTAGCCAACATTCGATGAATTCGAACGATCCCCTTATTTTGTGAAATGGGGCCTATAATTCAACGATCAAAAAAAAAAACGTTTTCAATGTTAAAATAAACAGATAATTGTTTCGTTAATATTATATTTTATGAAAGTAATGTACGCGCTCTTGAAACGGATTGATCGATTTGTTAGGAACAAAGAAAAAATTCGCAAATCGCTTTTCCATTATCGCCAGTTACGTCAATCAGGGTTGTATTTAAATTTCATTTTGTAATCAGGCTTGTGCAAACTTTTCATGGGGTTCGTTTAGTAGTCAAATAAACCTTATGTTTCAGAATATTCGTATATCTATTTGTCGTCTGTTTTTCGTGGCTTCGCAATTTCTAGCAATGTATTTTATTGTTACCATTAGAAATACAATCACGTTCTAAAGGGAACTTGAATGTTTTTTGGCATATTCGTACGAAAATAAATGTCACCCGTTCTCTTTGGATATATTTGGCCGGTCTCACAGTTTCATTAACTAATTTCATAATAGAACTAATGAGATAATTTTCGCCCAGTACTTCCATGGGACTTAATCAAATAAATTACTGGAGAAATATATTCCTACTGGTTCAAGTGGCGGGGTTGGTTTTTTCAAGTTTTTAAAATTTTTACATGTGAAAATGCAATTTATTTCATATTGAACATGTGAAAAATTGAACAATTTAAAAAAAACCAACCTCTCGCATTTAAGTTCTTTTCCTTATGATGCATCAAAATATTTAAAAACTAAAAACGTAGAAACCTAGTTTTTGCTGATCTGAATACCACTTTTTTTGCGAAATTCGGTTAACGGTTAATAGGGTGCAACAGTTAACGCCGTGTGTATGGAAAATGGAAATTTGCCACTACACACTTCTTTTCAACAGGCAGCATTACACCTCTTTTGAACTAATTCAAGGCTCGGTGATTTGATCCCTATTTTCGTGCCGTAGTTTACTTAATGAAACCAACTAAAATATTTTTCTTTATGAAATTAGAGTTCCTTAGACCTATGCGGAGAAAAAAATCTCATTAGTTCCATCATAAAACTGGTTAATAGAACTAATAAGATCGGCCGCAAGCATTTGGAAATTAAATTTCTATTTAGCATATACGTAATTCTCAATAATGAATTGTTTTCCTATAAATTAAAAAATTAAGTGCAGAAAAACAACTGTCGTACCGACGACGTGATGACAATTTATACCTGGTGTTCGGCTGAACGTTCTCCAAACTTATAGAGGTAAACAAAAAGTTAAAAAAAAATGATAGAAAAATATGAAAAGAAAATTAAATTTTAAACTCACTAATCGTCAGTTTGCACCACCTACTCACTTGACATTTTTTTAGGTCGGTAAGCTCTACACATTCAGCCGAACAAGCGATATATTATAATATACCAGGCGTTCAGCTGAACGTAGTATGTTTATCTGAACACCTTATATAGGCTTTATGAAATACTTAGGCTTATTTGATCTAATTTATGGGCACTTGTCACGAATACTTTACGTTACTAATTTATTGTGATTTATGTCATTCCCACTCATCTAGATTCCCCAAAAAGCAATCTTAATTAACACTAGCGAACCGCTCCGGCTTCGCACGGCCGCACGGGTAGCAGAGCAATATACCGTAGTGTTTTTTCTGTTGTACGGTCGTATCAGCTTATTGCGTCGAACATGTGGATTAGATTCAAATGTAGCGTAAGTTTTGAACTATCTTTAATGTATTAAAAAAGTAAAGAATATATACACAAAAACAAACTAAATTATTTCTTTGTATAAATTATTGATAACTTCTGCCTAACTTTACATAACGCGTGTTGAATCGATGTGGCGCCGCCCGGCCGCTTTAATTATCGCGCGATAGTTTTCATTTCGAGATATTAATTTAAATTGTATAGTGTAAAAGGCAATCATAATGTTAATGAAATGCTAAAGGTAAATAACGTATTGAATTTGATAAGGATTGATATTGTGTACCTAAAAATTGCTTTCCAATTAGGTACCACATCATACGACACCGTTTTTTTAAAATACATAAATAGATAAATAGTAATATCCATAAAAGATAAACACATGCCATCCCGGACTTTTCTTTAGTTCTATAAAAAAAGAACAATTCTTCCATACATTTTTTTGTCATGTCTGAAAGGGATGAGGCAGCGTTTTCGATGAAAGCTCCCAGTTGGCTGGATTTTTTCCGACGTCATCAACAATAATCGTCATATTTAAACATAAATTGTACACATAAATATTCCTTTTGAATCGCTCCGTCCATTGGTGTCAACCATATGAAAAATCATTTGATAGTTTTCAGGTGGGTTGCTTTACAGACAGACAGATGCGGCGGAGGAATTTATTTTATTACAAGTGGTGTTATAGCGGATTAACTAAAAAAAGATGTTTTTTTTTTAAATACATCTTGGAAACATAAAATGAAATCTCATTTTCGTGTGGGTCCACCCGATCATGAGGAGCGACGTAGAATACGTAATTTTAAATAAGATTGAGATTCCTTAGATCACGTTTAACTTTGAAGTCTCGTTTGGGAAATATTTCACTGAATGTAGTATGCAACGCGTCTTCCCTCTGTAAGTTTGTGAATCAGTACTAGAAAAATATTATATTTGATAAAACTTGGAGTTTCCTCGTACAATTTCCCAATCGCCTATTATTTAACATTTTCAGTTTCAAATTTGAGCTCGAAAATATCTGAAACCAGAAAAGTTTTAAATTTATTTACAGCTTACTGGTAATTTTAAATTTTTATTACCCTGTGATCATAAATATATTTTTCAAGTTATTATATATCAATGTATGGGCAGAAAACTGTCACACAAAACTTCAATATACCCACTGAACAAGAGCGATCGACTAGAATAGTTTTGTGGGCCAACTGCAAGGTTTTGAGCAGTTGATATTTTTGTGACTACTTTTAAAACTTAACCAGAATCATATGAGGTACGGCCACATTGCGGATTTGTTGGAACTAATTTCTTACATTGGGAACACTAATAAACTGGGAATGATGAAATTGACAATAATTTGTCAATGTCATATTTTCATCATTACGACGACGTACCTATATAATTTTTAGGGTTCCATACCCAAAGGGTACCAACGGGAACCTTATTACTTACTACTAAGGCTCCGCCGTCCATCCGTCCGTCCGTGCGTCCGTCTGTCACAAGGCTAACATCTGAACCTATAATATGTAGAAACTGGAAATTTTCACAAAATGTGTATTAATTACTATGGCTGCTGTAACGACAAATAATAAAAGCAAAATTAAATTAAAAATTGACGGGGTCCCTATATACGAAACGTGTTTTTTTGACGTTTTCGGTGATTGGTGGTTGAGAGATGCGAGAGAGAGGTGGCCGATATAACAGTAAGTAGTAAAAATTAAATAAAGTTAAAAATTAAAGGGGGTCTCCGTAAATAAACGTGTTTTTTTTTTATATTGTACGTTGGTACCCATGGTGTAGAGTCAGACTTCCACTTGGCCGGTTTTTAGTATTTGTTTGCATTCTTTCTATTAGTACGACATCAACGTAATAATCTCGACGTTTATGCTCGTCAAATTCGCTTGTTACTTTGACACTGACAAATCGTTTATTTTTTTCTAAACTTGACACTTTACTTAATATTCGCATGACCGAACTGCTACTATGAATATCTCTGGAATCTGAAACCGCTTGTCAAGTGTGTTTTATACATTCGAGGTTTTATTGCTCTCAAGTTTAAAAAAAAAACATCTGTGAAAATAACTTCACCACAGGCTGTATATACAGTACATTCTGTAACTAAACTAGTGATGGGGAATCATCGATAGCCGAAGGTAAAAATATTGTTAATAGGTACAATCATTTATTTTTCGTACCATGTTGTTATAGACTGTACTAATACAGTCTTTGCGTACTCGTAAACTTAAATATTAATGATTCATCTTTCGGTTCGAACATATCGGAAAATGGTCAGATTAAGTTAGTTACACCAGAGCAGTTTTATGTATTGAGAGTTCAAATATTCTAGCGCTTTCAAAAATCTTATACTATTTACGACCATGGGAACGAAACTAGTGATAGAAAAGTGTCGATGATTGTAACCGGAGATATGTGTACCTATGTAACACTACAGGTACGTTACGAAACATTTAACCAGGTAAGCTTTAGCCTATATAGCCCGGATAAAGCTCTTGTACGTTTAAAGCTTTCGTACGTAAGCTTTCAGTTTGTTAAAACTTGACCTACGTTTATTTAAATGTCATCCCGACGTTATCTGTTCATTCTCTTTAATTCTTACGCCACAAAGAGACCAGTGAATACGAAATAAGGGATGTTTTAGAGTACGTTGTTACAGTGTTGTTAGAAATGTATTCAAATTAGCAGCTACAATTTGTATTTTTAACTTAAGTACATAGTACTAATAAAAATTAAATAAAAGTACAATTATGTTACGCTTAATTGCAAGTTAAAAGTTATAAGTAGTAAAATTAACAAGCAAGACCTTCGCGTCCAAAATATTCTATTGCTTTTATAGAATGTACTAAAATTGTTTGCGAAAGTATAACAATGATACCTAGTACTAAATAAGAATACCTGGGATATTCCATACAGCGCCATCTAGTCCCAAAGTAAACAAGAATTATGCTTGTATTATCGGGTACTAGACAACTGGTATACGTACTTAAATATTCTTTTATAATACATACGTATCTAGATACTTTTTTTACTCCCTGACGCGGAACAAATAGACATATGTCCATGCATAAAAATATTTGTCCCGAGCGGGAATCGAACCCGCAACCCTTGGCTCCGCTGTTAGGATCTCTAACCACTCGGCCAATTGGGCAGTCAAACTAATAACATTATATTTCACACTAACAATATAATTCAAAACGATCATCATTATTATACTCTTTCTTTCGCACCGACCAAGAGCGATAGAGAGAGAATGATACTGACGCATTGGTCTGAGAAAAACAAAAACAAGGTACCTACGGCTGGACGTATTTTTTTTTTGTTTTGGCAACATTTTTGTACTTACGAGTCTGTGTCTTGTTTTTCCCGACTATGGCGAAGCCAAAAGGATGATTTATGATTTCAGAATGTATGTGCATATGTTCATCTGTTTCAAAATGAGGTTCGTTAGAAGTGTCTGGATGGTCCGCTGGTCAAAGGCAGACCTTTCGACCCTTTGAAACCCACTTTTCTACTGCAGCGCTTCAAATGCAAAGCAAACTATAAGTTTGGTGTGATCTGTACTGTCTGTAGTTCGTGTCAGCTCGATTTGACTGTCACACGAGCAGTCAAATCGAGCTGAGCGTCAGTGAGAGATGACCTCAAAGTGAAGAAACGTAAAAGAAACTATTGTGATGAAAAAACCGACTTCTAAAACTTAAAATAAAACATTAAAACTAATATTTTTGATATAAAGTAAAGATAATTAACACACAGCATCAGTTTACGAAGTCGGTGGCAAGTCATTCATTTTATATTGTGTTCTAATATTTGTTATAGATGTAAATAATAATAATACCTTGGACATCACACACAGCGTTATTTAGTCCCAAACTAAGCAAAGCTTGTAAAATGGGTTTCAGACAACTGCTATATATATTTAAATATTCTTTATCTAATATATAAAATTCTCGTGTCACAGTGTTAGTTGTCATACTCCTCCAAATCGGCTTAACCGATTTTATATGTACATTTGGTAGGTCTGAGAATAGGTTTTTTCTATTTTATACCCCAAAGTAATACGGGTGGTCCACCCAAAAAAAAAAATTATTTTTTTAAAATTTTTTTCTACCAAATTTTTATTTCTCATTTATTATAATATGGCATTAAAAAATAAAAACACTCCAGAATTTTTACCCTTTAACCACCAACCCCTATTATTATTTTTTAATAGCAATATTAGTAATGTAATAATTTTCTACTCTCGGCGGTCAATAACTGATCAGTTGTCACTCGATATGGGAATAACTGATCCAGCGTGTACCGGTGTCACTCTCACTTCGTAAGCAACACAGAGTAGAGATGAGAACGAAGCCGATCTCTTGTCTTTCCCACACAATAAGCTTTCTCTCACTCCCTATACTGTTTTCGGAGATGTGCGGATTCAATTTAAACGTCTTCAATTTCCAATTAGATTGGCGTTTGCAATTACTATCAATAAATTTCAAGGCCAAACGATGTCTGTTTGTGGCTTAGATTTGAGCACACCATGCTTTTCACACGGAATTATTCGTGGAATGCTCCCGAGTGGGCAAACCACATTCAATTTGTTTGTCTGAGCCCAAGTTAGGATAACAAAAAATATTGTACCTTCCTTATTGCGTTAAGGGATTGCTAATGTAATTAGTAAAAATATCATAATTATTGATATAGAATAAAATGTTATGAGTGAAGAAAATAAAAATGTTTAGTATTTTGTTATTTTTATATTCCGTTTTCTTTCACAGCGCTCCATACCTCTTCCACTCATATACCACATTCTCACAAACTTGCAATAATTTTTCTTTTTTACTAAAATAAATAAAGAAAAGAAATAATTTATATGGAAAAACAATGTTTGTCGGGTCAGCTGTAATATATACATATATATTTCACACCCAGACACGGATATATAAATAAAATATACTATTGTTGTAATTGTTATTACCTGGTAAGTACCCATATAAAGTATCAGAGTTAGCACCGACTTCACAATATGCCGCCAATTAATGCTCTTTTCCCTAAATCAAAAATATTACTATTGACGTTTTATTATAAGTTTTTAAAATCGGTTTTCCTTTTTATTTATTAATTTTGAGTTATAAGTTGTTGTAATTCATTTGCATTTAGTATGAATAGGGCTTGTAAACACGTCACTCAACTGAGGCAACGCCGTTTGGAGAAAATCACAGTATTAAGCCCTAATTCCTAACCTTTAAGAAGTGCTGTAGCTTCCATCATCAGCTTAACAGCATGAGATGATGACTCAAGATGCAAACACTTGAATAACTAAAAAATTGCGCTCAAAACACATTTCATGATATTCCTAGATTTCTCTAAGGTCTCATAATCAGATCCAAACTTGGCGACAATGGGACCATATACTCTTACAAACAAAAAAGAAATTATTCATACCAGTTCACAATTGGCGAAGATGTCGAGTAACATACACACGAAAAAAACATACGAATGGACGACCACCTCCTTTTTTGGAAGTCGGTTAAAGAGTCATACGCTTGGGAAATCATAGTTCTCAATGACCGACGATGTCGCGAATCCAGGGTGATTGCCACAGCGCTGTTTGTAAGAACTGAAGAGAAAATATACTCATAAATGATTTAATTTGGTCTGCTGTAGATATACTTTTGTTTTTTTATTTTTGTTATTCATTGCAGCTTAAATTTGTATTAAATTAATTAAATTAAATATTAAAATAAAAATATAAAAATTCAGGATTAAAGTCTTAATTGTTTTTAGTTGTTGTTAGGGCTAAAATATATGTGTACAAAATATATTTGTAAAATATAGTTGTTATATGTATGTGTTGTGTTCGCTTGGTACCCAAAACACAAGCTAATGCTTAATTTGGGGCCTAGACGTTGTTGTGATGTATATATAATAATAATAATATTTTATTCATACAAAAACTTGTAAAATACTTCAATAAATTTAACAAAGCTGCGTCCAAAAATTAACACTATTGCCGGAACAGAGCTACCTTAACGTGACCGCAACAGTATAATATGATAGGCCATAATACATCTTCACGATTTATTTACAAGGGCGGCCGAGGAAAGGATGACAGGGTAATGTGTTACAGAGTTACTTTGAGTTTGAACAAAATATAACTTGACCTAGCTGACTAAAAACAACGAAACTGAAAATAATATTATGATGTATACTTTTAATAATTTTACGATAACATTTAAAAGTGCAGATTTCTAAGAAATGTTTTGATATAGTAGATACGTTTATGCTTCATATATCGTGAAAAATACGTTGTTCTCCTAACAATTATGAACCACGGAGCGTATAGTAACCATAACTTGCTAGTAATTAATTGCAATTCCCTATTTTTCCTTATGTATTAAAATTACAATATAGTATATAGCTTTAATATAATACACTATGATATAA
Source organism: Luffia ferchaultella (assembly GCA_949709985.1). Lineage (NCBI taxonomy): Eukaryota > Metazoa > Arthropoda > Insecta > Lepidoptera > Psychidae > Luffia > Luffia ferchaultella. The sequence continues at coordinate 21,326,857 of OX453249.1, forward strand.
TAGATGATGGGGATATTATAGTACCCACATGACTAATTAAATAAACATAAGATTACATGGTTGTCTGTCTGTCAAGTTTTTTTTTTCTAAGCTACTATATAAAAAATAAATCTTACATGTGAATCTAATATTAAAAAAAATACGGCCATTTATGCCGCATATTTTGACACTCGCAAGTAAATTAACAACCTTTACGGTAACTTCCTGTTGACTTAGAATTCTTAAATTTGGAAACAAGCAAGATCTTAAAGCACATGTCGAGGAGAAAATCCTAGAAGTGTCAATTTGTTGTTATATCACATAAAAATATTTGTTGTTGCGATTATTAACAAATTTAAATTTTTTTGGTAAATACATAATTACGAATGTTACAATCTTCTTTTTCTAGGTGGCTCGTCTCTTCGCTCCGCTTCGCTCCTCTCATTAATATAAGCGAATCTATCTTAAGCTAATCTATCAATTTAGAAAATATGGTAGAACATCAACCTAACTTGGCCGAATTTCGAATGGATCCGAAAACGAACATATCACTGATCAAATGATCATTCTACGATCTTAACTCTTGGTGCGTAATTGTATATGTCGTTATATTCGAATATAAACTTCTTCTTTTAATTATGGCATTTTTGAGAATAAAAGCTTAATTAATTGTAATTAACGTCTGGCTCTTAAATTTTCTCCTCGTTTATAGTTCCGAATTAAATAGTGGCAACTTGAACCTATAAAACTGACTGTCCTGCCTTTGATGGGCTGTATCTTTGAACCGTAAAAGGTCACCAAATGTAATTTTCGCAGATTATACTTTATTATGCGGATATCTTAAAATCGGTTTGACTTTGGTCCCGTGGGAGAAGGGTAGGTGTCTACTTTGGGACGCCACGTGTGTCAGCACATTTGCCGCCTCTCACCTTGGTCGTACCGTGGGAACGGCCGGAGCCGCTGCGGAGTCTGCAGCCGCCAGAAAACGAGTCAAATACTCTACTCTGGAAAGTAAATACTTGTTCGTCCCTCTTGCGGTGGAAGATGCTGGCTGTTGGGGGATTGAAGCCAAACGTTTCGTCGCGAGCATCGGCCGTCGTCTAAAAGAAAGGGGACTCGACCCCCGTTCCGGTTCCTTCCTGGTGCAAAGAATTGCCATTGCAATTCAGCGCGGCAATGCGATGAGCGTCATGGGCACATTTGCGTCGGGGGCGACGAGGGGTGGATTATTGGATTAGTTTTGTTTTTTATTATTATATTGTCAATTAAAAGTACTAAACTAATCTATATTCTATTTATCTTAAAAAAATAAAAATAATTAGTCATATTAAGCTAAATCATTTACTAATCCATTGAAATTTATTCCTTAGAACCCTGCAAAAATTAGTGGTACTTATATAAATTTTTAAATTTTCTTCTAAATTAGGATTGAAGATTTATTGGATTCAGTGGAAAAATTAAAACTAGCGGGTTCTGAAAATTGTGCGATTTGAAATAATAGAGTGCCTTCCAGAACTTCACTGAAAAATTGAAACCTGGCTAATGTTAATTATGTTGATAATGTGACGGCCAACAGACTAAAACGGTCAATTCATTAATTTTGATTAAATTAAACAATGTTATTTAATTTTAATTCCTTTTTATATAAAAAATTACTATAAAAGTTTTAGATAACATTGTATTGTGTTTTAAACTCAAAATATCTTCGCAATTAGTATATACAAAAAAATAAAGTACGGTTAATATAAATTTCAACAACGTTTACATGAGGTGATTTTTGTAACGGTTCTCAAAAATTAAAAAAATATGTTAAAATCAGTAGTTATAATTATCATATGAAATTATTAACTATCTTATCGTAGAACTTTAAGCCAATTCAATGTTTTTTTTCGTCTAATGTAAAATCGATTTATGACAATTCAAAGTGGTTTAATTGATTTCGTAGCTGAATGCCGATTTTCATACTTTGCCGACTAAGCTCATTCAATTATAGGCATTTCCACGAAACGGAAAATTCGTTATAATTAGCAGAATTTTGTTCCGAGCTGAAAACGTCTAAAGAAATTTCACTGAAAGGTTTCAAGATTTCCGCGAAACCTCGAAATTCCACTTTTGTAGTCAATTATCTGAGCCAATCTAAAGTATGAAAAAAAATGTTTTACTACACAAATTTATTGTGGAAGAACTTAGATTTTTAAATTGATATTGACTGCATTGAATTGCAAAAATGTTATATTTTTGGGTAGTACCTATAGCGAAACGGTGATCTCAGTAAATGTGTTGAGTGCATAGATTTTATAACTCTGTAGGCCAAGCGATGTTTACTAAATATGATTTGTACTTTTACGAACATTTTGAAAAATGAAAATGAATAAGATTTTGGAAATTCGTGATAATGGATATTCTAAAAACGGATTATTTTCTCAAAGTCTCTATGTAACTTAGTACGAGTAATATTTAATTTTACTAACGACAATCTTAAAAAATGTGATAAAAATTAAATAAATTGCTATAATGACTAACGCTTTTGGTAGAACTTCAACATTATGCAAAACAAATAAATTAAGATTTTCTCCATAGACAAATGATGCTTAAGGATAAAGGTAAAGAGTACCTACTCAGTACCAGTATCTCAAGCCAAATAAGCAGTCGCCGCCGGGATACCTCCCCCCTTAATACCCGAAATTGTTCCTTTTTCATGCATAGCATTTATATTTGTCAGCATGTAACTGTAAGTTTGTTTAAATAAATTAATATTTGATTTAATAACCCCGCAGTATCGATAATTCTTTCGGGAAAAAAATCTTTCTATGTTAACTATTTAAAAATGAAAACGAGACCATTGACTATGAAAGAAAACAGAGAAAACTATCCTATAGAAAATATTTAAATTACTAGTATGTTCAAATCCGTTGAAAGGAAACCATATTGCCATTCGTACTTCACACAAGATTTCGTGCCCTGTACCTTGATCGCCTTTATTTTCGCACTACGCCTGTTGTGCATCTACGTTTCTTCTCCTTATTTACTATGAAGTTTTATATCCGCTGATCAACCTCTGTAGTATGACTCAGTTTATAATTTTCTGAATTTGCAATTGCAAAGGAGGAAAAATAGATTGGGTCATGACAGCTGCCCGGATGAAAAAAATTATATTAATCAAAATCATATATTTTCTGAATTTTATCATGTAATACTGAAAAATTAAGTAATTGTTCTTAGCATGCAAACAGTCTCAAGTATTCTCTGTATTTTGGTGTAAATTCGTAACGTACAAACAATAATATGATATTGCTTGAATATTTGCTATAATGATGCATCGATAATGATCATCATCATCATCATCATAAGCCCGTGTCTCTCCACTGCAGGATATAGGCCTCTCCCAAGGCTCGCCACCACACATAGACACATGGTCCTCCGCCTTTCGCATCCAACTACCCCCGGTATGGTCCTTCAGGCCTGGCCGGTATGGCCAGGTAGACAGATCGATAATGATGTCGCGTCTGAACCCTGAACTTATATCTGGTTTAATTGATGACGAAAAGTTAACGGATTGCTTTGTGAAGTTTCTGCATTCAAAGACAAAGTTCCCGACGATCATCACTTCACACCTTCAATGTTAATTATGTATGTAGGTATATGAAGAGCTTGAAAATGAAAATGGGTTCGTGTATCGACTTGACAAATACTAATTTCCATGATGAAAAACAGATCGAGGATCAATAGGAAAATCAACTCGGATGACCTGTTTTAGCTACGTGAAGTAATACGTGAAGGAAAAGTTTTAGACACCTTTTTAAGTAAACTACCCGCGCAGGAGAGTGTGATATTCAGTTACAGTTTGTGTGGAGTAGGAGTGCAGGAAGCTAAAACCTATATACGGGCGAATTTTTGAGATGAGACTATATGGCCAAATCCTAATCTATGAAAAATAGCCCAAAGTATTGTGTGTGTCGATTTTTGAGAAAACAAAACTACATATTTAAATTTTTCAAAAATATGTTACTTCAACAGGGAATCAAACCACTTGATTTAATATTCTTCTATATATACATATGTGAAAGAAAAGGTTTAAGCCCCTCTTTAAGCACACTACGCGCGTGGAAGAGTGTGAGATTTGGCATAGGTAAAGTTTATATGGAAGAGGAGTGCCAAAAGCTAAAATCTGTATATACCTAATATATGTTACGAACACTGTAAAAAATACGAGTTTAATAGTATGCCGTTTGATCCACTTTGAATTGACTTACTCTCGCTTATTTATTATTGGTGATTTCAAAAAAGTGAGTACGGTCGAATTTCGACCGCTGGACGACCACAAATGAGTGAACAAAGTAAGTTTCATTCTTTCTTTATCTTTTCTTCTCTTATATCATAAAACCTGAGATCTACTCTTCTCTAACGGAACATGAGTGTAAAATAGAGTAGTAAACAACAAAAATGAAATCATCAAACGGATAACATCGTATATGTTACAGTATAGTGCGGAATGTCAATTTAAAATATGGAAGGAATGTAAACCAAAATGAAGGGATGAAGGGAATGCGCGGGGGTCTGATAAAGATCATTTGTACATAGTAGTCAAATGCTTCGTTTCCGGTTCAGTAAATTATACACCGGAAAACTAGTGTAAGCATAAGGTTGGGCAGAAAGGCGGAAATGCTACCTCTGCTGTACTGAATGCTCTGTTAATTACAAATTTTCCATATTATATATTTTCAAACTATGCTTGAAAATACAGAAAGTTTGTATTTCTATTTCCTGCATAAAAGATGTAGGTTTGATGATGTGTTCAGTGTCTGATTTTGTAATAATTATTTTGGTACTTAAACAACTAAATACTGTCTTTTCAAATTATTTATAGCGCATTAATAAAAGTTGTCGATAAAAATTGCCGGTTGTGGGTACTAAATAGACATTTTTTAAAAAGCAAATTGTAATTTTAACGATACATTAATTGTTAGTAATTTAAAACGATTAGTATACGAGTATTTCTTCTTAATTTTAAAATTCTTAGGGCTAAACCAAGCAAACAGATAACAGTTAATAATGGTTGCGCAGAAGTGTCATTTACCATCAGCGTTAGTAATTTCTGTAAACTGGGGACGAGTTATACCCTCATCTATAGCAAACAATAAAACGTATCGCAACCGTAACTTGTTAGCACATACAAAAGTTTATTCTTTTTCTTATAATTTTACAGTATATAATTACTTTTTATGAATTACCACACACACATGCTAAATAAATATAGTTATTAGCTATTAGGTTTGTACAATTAGTTGCATTACTTTATTAATTATTACTTATTGTTATTACCTTATGAAAAAAATTGGAATCTGTTTTACATTTTACGAGTAAGAAATAAAGCAAAACAATCTTCATGAACTTCGCACCTTGATAAAATTCGATTTTTATCTGATTTATTCAAATTATGTTAGTTGTTTTTGAAGTGAAAACTTCTTTAGCTTCGTTGTGATTTGAAAGTTGATGAAACGAAAAAGCTACAGTAAAAAGAGACAGACATATAAATTCATAAGATTTAACGTGGGAGAAAATGAGATAGGAAGCATTATACAGTGTTTCTTATGTTCGTGGTTCTCTTTGTGCTCTGCTTCGTACCCTCTGCACTCGTGTTCACCAAGGCATAATGGGAGTTTGCTTGGGCCTCAGTGTTGTACGTGTGTTATACGTGTTTGTACAACGTATTCCAAAACACTGATACGTATTCCAAAGCTTGAGAAAAGGCATCACAACAACTGTGGTGTTCTTTATACGTGTACGTATTATTTGTAATAAAATTCTTCAAATATGCCGAAAACGAAAGCAAAGTATTGTCGCGATTAACGAAAAAAAAGGAAAACAAGATTAAAATTATCTAACTTTGTATCACTATGATCATTACTAAAACTTACAATTGTCATCTTCCCGAAATTTTACATTCGTCTCAATATCTTGAAACCAAAATTTTTGAAGGTTTCACTTTTCCACGTGTGAATAGCACACATTGGTATTTATTCTTTTAGCTATCATTTAATGTTCAGCCAAAAAAGCAAACAATTATCATAACTTTATACATGTAAGTAAAACATTCGATTGCTTCCTCCAAATCATGCCGTATTAAATAACAAATGAACGCCAAAATCCTGTTTCTACTTCGGTCCGACATGCGACGGATTTATAGTACACAATTCAATCAGCCGAACGCACAGTGATCCTTCCCCGTCTATCAGTTTTCCCATAAATACAAAATTACTTACTAGACAAAAAGTTATTATTTATTTAGATACATAATAATATGAACTTTTATATTACTACTCAGTCAACATTTATTTGTCATGAAACTTTTTTTATGTTGAAAGTGTTACACATACAGAGTTAGGTAACTCGAACACGGACATATAGACTAAGTAAACCAATCCTCATGCTGAGGATTAAGTTCTGATATATCAAATGAAAGTGAGAGTTATGAGTTATTTTTTTAATTTATAATTCAAATAAAAATATTAAAGAAATATACGAAAATCTACTATTTCTTCCTTATATCCGAAACAAATGGGCCAGAAATAAAAATAAAAAAAAAATGTGGCACTCGAGGACTGCCGCGGTAAAGCTATTGCATAGCACTTTGTATCAACTTATGCAATTATAATTATTTATTTATTTTATTTATGCAGTATTTCTTTTTTTTTATTATTTTTTCTTCATTTTTCTTCAAATCTTTCTGACGCTGATAATATGCCCTTTGACGTGCATTAGTTTTTTTTTCTTTTTAGCTCTTTACGCTTTTCTTCTCTATAAAACGAAAATATCTAGGTATAAATAATAGGTATAAATAATTAGGTATGAATAGTGTAATGACACACCAAAACAAAATTATTCATTTAAAAAAAAATAACGATATTAAGAAGTGATTATCGAATTTCGCGCGATGTACATTTATATAGATATAATATCATATTTACTTTCTCTGCGCGGCATTCATGTGCATTATCTATACACCAAAAACAAAGGTAGGTACTGAATAGTACACGTGCTTGGTTTGATGGTTTCTGTTACATACATAATGAAGAATGAATTTATTTATATATATATACATATTGATAATCTAAATTGAGAATTTAAACTATACGCGTGTGCGTGTTTGTGTGTATAAAAGAGGGCTACTTTTAATATCGCTCATTTTAATATAAAAAATTTAGGTTATCTTTATAGCAGTATTATATTTTCAATTCAAAATTAATACTGCATTTGTGATAATAATGAAATGTATGTATATAAATTACTCACTCATTTTCTTTCACTATTTTTTCGTGACTTTCTTCATTAATAATAGGTGCAACAGATTATAATAGATGGCGCTGTTTTAAAAAACGTACATCGCGCTATCAAAATTTTTCTCCGTGCGGCGTGCCCGTCGGAGTGGGAATCGTGAGGTTTTTTTCGTTACGGAATTTCTGCATTCGGTCTCCCCGCTCAAGGCCCGCGATAGAAGATATGCAATAGCTTAAAACGTATAATAAAATCGCACTTATATTTTACAGGAAAACCTGAACGATAAACGAATCCCCCTAAGATATGTTTAAATAACTGGTACCACATTTTACGTTTATGTAAAATAACAATCAGTAGCTAACTGAAAATCAGTTTATATACAGAAAGTTATTTTCATATTTTCTTAATTTTTTAGGCACCATATCTTAGTGGTCCATACCTAGCTGACTCGATGGATTCTGTGATTGAATAGTGTAACATCACTAATCTAAATATCAGCTTCTATAATAATAGTAATTTTTTAATGCAACAAGATTTATATAAAAGTTACTAAATAAATACGCCGCACAATAAAAGACAGTTAATACAAATAAGGAAAACACTAAAAACATGTAATACTGTAAAAAGACAATACAAATAAAATAAATAACGCAACGCAATGTAGTCCTGCTAGCCCAGAGCGCAACGAACCTGTCTCAAATTTATAAGGCCCCATAGGGCCATGGGCCGAATCTGGGCGTGTACCACTGAGTTTTTCTGACTTAAGTACACAAGATAACTGACACCGTGCTTCGGAGGGCACGTTAAGCAGTCGGTCCCGGACGCTGTCAATAGATGGCGGTCGTTACAGTTCCCAACCCGCAGTGGAGCAGCGTGGTGGACTTAAGCTCCAAGCCCCCTCCTCAACCTGGGGTAGGCCTATGCCCCTGCAGTGGGATAAAGATGGGCTGATGATGAAATAACGCGTATTAGAAATATGTGTACACATACATGTACAATACAGAAAAATGTGTACCATTTTAGGGATTGCCGAATGCCGAAAACCTGACTCATGACCTAGAGATGACTAAGGTAAAGTCGCATGCAAGCGGAGCCAATGGCTCAACATTGAGGATTCGTACCTGTCAGTGAAATCTCCAGGATGCTGTTGGCGCTGGCACGAACTTGATTTGGAATGGAGACGTGCTGTTTTCTCACAATAACGTGAAAACAAGAAAAGAAAGTCATTGCGAAGTTTTGGAATGTCATGAAATATACTTACGCATTAAGACTATTTAAATAATTTTAAGAATTTAATTACTGAAGATTTTTTTGAGAAATGCGAAATGAAATATAGTATTCTTTTGGTTATTTGAAAGCCTGTCTATTCTTTTAGCTACAGACAATAAAATAGTTTTCTATTTACATCACGTAAAGAAATAGTACATATTTTATAGCAAGAAAATATATTTAGGCCATTGTTTTGGAACAACGTCTAAATTTGGTTGCAAAATAAGTTAGTGTTCAAGCTTAAATAGATCTATGTACCTTTGGTCTTTTCACCAATTCTTTTGTCTATTGTTAAAGAATAAATTTAAAATAATCAGAGAGAACCGAAGATGTATTGCGGCGATAATTTGCCGCTTTTCAAAACTTGAAGCGAATTTCACATGGGTTCAATCCTCACTCCGCTCTGGATTCAATATTTCGCCATTGCCAGAAATTTAATATTTTGGAAAAACTTGTAGGAAACAAACATACAAAATTAGTTTAGTTGGATCTGTGATTTAACTTTTTTGGTTAACATTATATTTATTTCATTTCATACATTATATTTCTTTTATATCCTGTCATTACCATCCTAAAGTCAATTTGTTCTGCAAAAAATTTATACTCTAAATTATTAAAATTGTGGATTATTATTTTTTATGTTCTTTTATTAACAAAATTTGTTGAAGTTTACTCTTTAACAAGTTAAAAACTACAATTAAACGAAAGATTTATGCAAAAGCTTATTATTAAGTATCGGAGTACTTATATATTAATTATCCATGGGCGTAAACCGCTTGCCTATCAGTTTGTTTCAATAATAGCTCAATTATATTGATATTTAAGCATTTACTAGTAAAAAAATTATATTTTATGTTTTTTATTTTAATAAAAGCATCCCTCAGTTTATTACGTATTTTTCGTGAAGAAACCAGCATTTTTTGAATGTTCTTTTGTGGTGACGTTTTCCCACAAAGTGATAAATGCACTCTTGTGATGTATTTCAAGATTAAGTTACATAACTACAAAATTAAGATATATGATTTGATTCTAATATTATAAAATCCATTTTAAATTTGTCCAAAGCCTAATAGAGCTAAGCGTGTATTAAATAAAATATAATATTTGCCAACAAATACAAAGAATGACTCTAAGCGTCAACTGCCAATAACAATGACATCGTTCCCACATCGAATTTCGCCATCTTGGATCCCCACAATACGTGTTCCAGTTCTGTTACAGGCTCTTTCGTTTTTGCTGCCAGATCACCTGCTGTTCTTTATTTTTCTGGTTTATCCTAAAACGCTACTTTTTATACTTTTTTGCACGCTACTGTATCATGGTATGCGTGGAGATATGAACATAATTTTCGGGCCACCCCAATGAAGAAACGATAAATAAGTTCGTTGGGATCGGACAAGAGTCAATTTTGACATGATTTTGAGTCAAATCACGACGTTTTAAGCTGTCTTGCATAGACAAGTGGTCGTGTTTTCATATTTTATTTCATACTGCCTCCAGTAAGCGCGACCCGTTAACTGTCGTAGCTCCATCTGAATACGTACCCAAAAATATTTTAAAGCTTGTTTTTGTTTTGTTGAAATATATTCCGAGAATATCGCATCTCCATTTTTAACTCTCACAGAAGGAAATATTTTTAAACTCTTTTTCATTCACTTAACACAAATTTCTACTATGTCGGACCGACAGTTTATTGAAGCAATAAAAGAGCCCGACGCGCCAATGGTTGAACAATTTATGTGGCACTTTCCCATCCCTTCCGACCTGATAAAGATGTCATCGACTTGACGAAAATATATACGCATTTGCTCTTTTCGGAATAAAAATATATTTCTTCAACATTGCTTTTTCAAGAAATAAATATTATTATTTATTTTTGTTAAAAGACAAACGGTACCTATAAAGTTTACCGCTACCGTCTATTTCCATATACTTTGTCATATATATTTCAGTATTATAGTAAGTGTTAAAGTGTTAAATGTGTCATTAAATTATTGTTAAATGTATAAAATGAATCGGTCGGTCGGTCTAATAAGAAATAGTTCTAATTTTTATATTTTTAACGTTCATAATTTTCGATTGAGTTATGTATGTGTTTTTTTTTAAACCATAAGGATTGTTTTGTGTTGATTTTTTTTTTTTTATTTAACGACTGTTTCATAATACGTTTTACTTACTAAGATAGTAAAATAAATATAAAAATGTGCAGTTTGTTACTTCCACTCAAATTAATTTTACCTTAAGTCGGTAGGCTTCTCATACAAAAAAGAGGGTACAGCCGAGTCGCTCAATCTCTCAACTGATTTGTAAAGAAAAAAAATATATGTATTAGAAGAAACCATGTTATATGAATTTACTCCGCTTGTATGGGACTTTACCTTAGTCGTATGTAGGCTATGAGTCTTAGAGATTTATTTGTAGTATTTTCTTTTCCTTTATTTATTTATCTTTTCTTTTAACAATATTACATATTTGTAGTGTAGCGTGCTTATTTGGTCTTATATTGTTAAACATATTTATTTAGTAACGTTTTTGTTTTTTCGATATCTCGTTTAGTTGTTTCATAATACATTTTACAAAAACTTGTTTTCCTTTGAATTTTTTGTTCTAAAAATAATGGTTTGTAAATTCTATATTAATGCTATTTTCAAAAAACGATTACACCCCGTCGCGCCCTAGGGAAGGCCTTTCTTGATAACGCTGCATATTTTGGTTTTATAGAACATTACAGATGTGGAAATAGACACGGTCCGCAACCTGTTTGGACGAGTATTTTATAGGTATTTTTTGGGAATTTGCTCTTGACATCTCTGTCACTCAGGAACGTGTCGGAGAAGAGGGATTGAAACGGAAATTGCGATGCCACATTGAAACCGCGGAGACTATCCCCTTAAGAGGTAGTTTTTTTACCAAAAAAAATTGTGTTTTTTAAGATTTGTATATAAACTCGATAACTATATTTGAAAAAATTATATTTACTTATGTTTTACACAGAAAAAAAAATCTTGAATCAAGAAAATATGAGTCTATATAAACAAAAAATATTCTATCAAAATAAGTAAATATATTGTTGTTGCAAGATATTTTTTATTGGTCTGAAAAAATATTTACTTATTTTGAACGAATATTATTTTCGTTAAATATTTTATTTATTTTTTTATTTTTACAGCAGATTAGCGATCTACAATTATTTAAAAGAGCAGTAAAATAGATCAGCAATAGGTTCGCTAACAGCAGAAAAGTTACTATAACAACAGAAAGTATGTGTCTATAGTCCTCACACTAGGCAGCATGCCTGTATTGTGAGGACCTAATACGGTATACCAATATAACTTAGCCAATGACAATTAGTCGAACTCTTTAAATTAATAATTATATACTATATGACTAACAGATCAAATATGAAATCATATTTTTTTGGTGTGAAAATTGTTTTATTTCTGTGTTAATGTCTTTAAATAAGCTAGTCAAACTTACTTAATTACATAATTATTAATACTAATGAAAGCTCTGTAATAGTTCCTAAACGTGTAAATTCGGGGCATCTACAAAAAGTTAACGTCTCGTAAAAAGCTATTCATTGAACAACTATGAATCCAAATCGAGTTATCAAAGTGCTTCGAATACCTCTACAAACTATCCAAAGTTTCAAAATTTGAAGAACCGCTCTTTGGCGATAAATTCATAGAAATTCGTAGTTATGAAACTGTTTGAAACCCTATTCAGGTATTCAAATAATTTCATAATCGGATTAGTTATTTAATAATATATTATTTGATACAAAGAAAGAGGTAAATTACCAAAGACGACTATTTACTGGCTAAGAGAACACGATTAATTACGTTTTGATTTCGACTAAATTATTTAATAAGGTAAATCGACAAAGAAATCGTAGGTAATGTATTTGTTATGCCCACCGAGTTAAGAAATAAGCGTTGTTTACTATATTATATTAAATCTGCCTTGTTACTATTAGAGCGTGGGGATGACTTATTGCCACATCTATTGCTAACTATACTCCTACCGCAAGCGTAATTTGTTAGCAAATAACTGTCACTCTCTGTTACACCGCCCGCCGCTTTGTTCATTTCTACAGTTTCTACAAATAAAGTCTATAAAGGAATCCTAATTATTTTCGGATTGAATAGAAGAAATGGTTCAGCCGTTTCGGAGAGCAGCCCTGACAAACAGATATACAAACTGACAAACAAAAGTAGCCTATGTCACTCCTCATAACGTCCTTTTCATGTCTGCGTATGTTCATTAAAATCTTAACTATTATTAAAACCTTAACGAAAATCCTGTTTATTTTAATACCAGTGGAACATTGAAAATATTTGTGAAAAGGTAATGCAAAAGAATCTTGCTTGATTTCACCGAGGACTGCTACATTCAATCGATCTAATGGTTACTATAGAGGCCTACTCATACGTCTGATTCGCATTGTAGTCAAAATGTGGGTCTGATTAAAAAAAAAATAAGGCAGGTAACGCGATGATTTATATAGTATATAACCTTTCCTGTAACGCGAATCCTTCCGGCTTTAGACTGTTTTTCTTTTTGATGTTCAGAACTCAAAACATGTTGCGTCACCTGTCCCTACATGCATGGAAAATCACTGAAATAATATTACTAACGTAAAGAAATGGCATCGCGATCCACACGTTTGCGCTATGCTTTGTAGCCAATCGGCAACAACTCATTCAGTCACTCACATGTCACTCGTCTACACTCATTGTGATTACGTGCCGAAAGTGAACTGAACCACAATTAAACAACATTTCAAAAATGCCGTCGTGCGTGATAAAGACGAGTAAAAATGAGTCAACTTTGAAGAAAAAAGATAGTGGTGTAACTTGTCATCGATAAGTAGGTAAGCAAATCATCAACTAAAATGAATCAAAACAAATTTTTGTCTTTTGCTGCGATTATCATATTATATGAAAATCATAGATAATGAAGATTGAACCGTACAGAATGGATACGTAGGTATTAAATGGTGGGGAACTATATGACTTAAGTATAACTGATTATTTTTGCGTTTCTTTATTACTCAACCTATGTCTGTCTGTCTCTCACAGCGTTGTAGGTATCTTTAAAATCGCCATAAATAGCTATTTGAAATGTTCACATGTCAAAAGAAAACCTGTGCCTAGGGCCTTCAGCTTTACCTATGTTGTTGTTTAAATAATATATCTTATTTCTTATAATAAAATACGGTTAAGGACTTGTTGGACACGGCCGTGTTTATGAGGTTCCGTAGGCATTTTATTCATACAATGTGTTGGAGAAATACCACTACATAGGTAATAGTGAATGTTATCTTTTAGGTTTCCTCGTCCTAGTCATGAGAAAAGAGAGGCATGGATCACATTTGTCCGAAAAAATCGCAACGAAAGTATCGAGTCAAGTTAGTGCAAACGCATATTCTAGTACCTACCTATATTCAGTACTTATTACAGTTTAATGTATAATTAATTATTTATATGGGGAAATATGTATGCACAGTATTAATTAAAATAGACATTGTAATTAAAACCGTCAGCTACCTTCAGTTACCTTCCATTACCCATTCAATAGGCAGAATATAAACAAAGTATCGCATGTCGCCTCTTTGACGGTGACATCGTATATCTATGACTCATTAGCACGACTCATTAGCCGCCTCGGGTGCGCCCCGCACTGCTCATTGTTGCACACGTATGCACAAATTTTGTTTGCGCCGTCTAGGTCTGTTTCATGTAATTTATTTCTATGTGGAATATTTGAATAAATGAAAGAAATGAAAGACTTTTATCGTATAACCATTTTTATTTTGTTGTCGCAGCCGAGTGTGTTAAGCTTTTATACTGTATAATGTTTTGTAATATTTTGATAAGAAAATCATGTTAGAATTCGCTTGCTATAAAATATCATATCTGAATTCTTCTTAAATGTTTTATATTCCATGTGACAATGCCGTAGTTTATATGACACCACTGGTGACATAACTTTATACATATATTACCATCTACCCTTAGCCTGACCTTAATAACAAGGGTTATCCACCTATAGACATATTATGTGTTAAACGTATCAAAATCGAACTTATAGCGAAATATTCGCTGAATATTAGCTTTATTTGGAATTCAATACACGAATATACCGATTCAACAGAATAATTTAACACTTTAATCAAAATGTCAATGCGATTCAATAACAAGTTAAGGTGTATGTATAGTAGGTATATTCTGTATATACACTTCTATGTGACTTCTATAAATAATATATATATTGTGACGCCTATCTACTCTCGCGACGACGTTATCGAACTCACTAGAAAAAGCATGACACCTATCTACAATAGTACAAAAACAGGTCATCGAACTTACGAGAAAAAATTCCCACAGCCATTCAATAAAACCGAAAAGTCTGGATAAACAATTAATTTCACAAAATTAAAATCAGAGGCGCAACTGTTCAAAGGATTATTCGCGATATTTCTAAAAATCGACGCTCATTTCTCGACGCCACGGCGCCAACATTCCGATCACATGCTCGAGAAATTAAAATGTAATTTATAAATTTCGAGAGATAGAATGTTCGAGACGGTGACTGGTGGCAGGGAGAGAGCTATATAAGGCGATTGTCGGCGGCGTAGAGAAGTCGATTTTTGGAAGTGATTCAAGTGCGATAATTTGCGAAGTGCGGAGTGCTTTAACCGTTTAATTAGTGTTCGATATTGTTTGCTCTTGGATTATTTTGTGATTTGGAATTATAATAAAATAAAGTGAACTAAAAATCAGTGTTTTAGTGCATCGTCAATATTAGAACCGGTAGCCCGTAACATTTGGTGTCAGAAGTGCAATATTGAAGATGCCAACAACACCTTGGGATCTCAGTCAAGAAGACGTCACACGAGACAGGCGGCAGCGGATCAGCAGCACGAGGTCATGGACGAGGTCAACGCTGAAAATGTAAGTGTGGACGCCGAGGCCGCTGCTGCTCAAACCTTCGACTTCAGCGCTCTTATGCGACTCATGGAGGAGCAGACTCGTCGCCAGGAGGAGCAGGCTCGTCGGCAGGAGGAGCAAGCTCGTCGTCAGGAGGAGCAAACACGCCAACTCATGGAGGAACAAGCTCGTCGCCAGGAGGAGCAAACACGCCAACTCATGGAGGAGCAGGCTCGTCGCCAAGAGGAGCAAACACGTCAACTCATGGAGGAGCAGGCCCGTCGCCAAGAAGAACAGGCGGCAGAGGCACGCCAACTTCAGGAAGTGCAGACACAGCGAGTGGAGAAGCTGCTTGGAGAATCTTTGAACAAGGTAAACGTAGAAGTTAAACAGCTCAAAGAAAATCTCCGCGAACACGAGGACCGGCTAGACTCCCAAAAAGAAGTGCAACATCTGAAACTGGTTGGGCCTAGTGGAACCAGCTACTCCGGCCCCCGGGTTAAGGTGCCACCGTGCGATGGTACCACTTCGTGGAGTGCCTACAAACGCCAGTTCCAGACCGTGGCATCGTCAAATGGGTGGACGGACGAACACTGTCTGACCGCCCTGACGGTGGCACTGCGAGGACAGGCGCTCTCGGTCCTTGAGGCATCACCAGACAGCGCTGAGAGCTACGGAAAACTACTAGAAGCGCTGGACTCCAGATATGGCGACAAACACCTAGAGCATGTCTACCGGGCTCACCTAAGGGACAGAACGCAGCGTGCCAGCGAGAGCTTACAGCAGTGGGCTTTGGAAATTGAGAAGATCGTAAGAAAGGCATACCCGTCGGCCGGCACTGATTTCGTCGACACGAATTTGGTGCAAACCTTCGTCGACGGAATAAAGGACCTGGAAGTAAGGGCAACCGTCAGACTTGGGCACCATAAAACTTTGAAGGACGCTTTGGCGCATGCCCTTGAAGTAGAAGCTGTGAGACAGGAGCCTCGCACACAACGAGTGAGAGAAGTCATAGAATCGGCCGCTTTACCACCTAGGCGCCGATCCACGCCGCGCTGCTTTTACTGTCAGCAGCTCGGGCACATTCGGATTGACTGCCCTAAATTAAGGCAAAGGACAGAAGGCAACGAATCACCACAGGAAGGCAGGGCTCGAGTACAAGCTCTGCCCGTCGAAGTTCAGGGAAACGAGTAATAGCCAGGACCTTGGGGCAGGTGCTGGCTGGTCGTGATACAGCCCCGAAAATTGTCATCTCACAAGTGTTCAACGTGAATAGTCTCATCATAGACGGCGAGGTAAATGGTACTCGGTGTCCAATCACAGTCGACACTGGGGCAACACGGACGGTAGTCAGACCACGACTAGTGAAGCAATCGACACAGAGGATCCAGCGATCGACTCCTCAGTTGAAACTTGTCACGGCTACCGGCCAGCCGATACCTGTCCACGGCGAGCTCACGGTGACTTTGAAGGTGGGAGAAGAGAAATACTCGCACACTGTCATCGTGGCTGATATTTCCGATGACTGCATTATTGGATTGGACTTCATGCAACGGTTTCAGTGCAAAATCGACGTGACCAATGGCGTACTAAAATGCGGCCATAACGAAGTTTTCTTCAAAGGCGGACCTAGAGGTGTGGTACGCTGTGCTAAAGAGACGACGCTAGCGCCTTACACGCAAACCTTGGTCAACGTGAAACTACCACCATCGACGAACGAAGGACCTATTAGAAGCGTTATCGTTGACCAGCTACCCCACAGTGAGAAGCGCAACTGGTTGACGGCCAGGACACTGCTAAGAAGCGGCGAGGGACATCCAGTAATCAGGTTACTAAATTTCAGTAACGCACCTGTTGTCCTGCATGAAAATCAGGCTATTGCGAAATGTCAGGAAGTTTCTTGGATGAGAAGTTGTGTGCAAGTGGAGTCACCTACGGCGAGGAGTGGATGCAAGAAAGTCCTCGAACAAGTGGACATCTGCAAGGACGACCTTATTCAAGCAGAATATGCGAAAGTAAAGGAAGTGCTGACTCGGTATTCCGACATTTTCTGCCTCAAGGAAGGTGACGTTGGCAGAACGTCACTAGTTAAACACAAAATAAACACAGGCGATGAACTACCTATTCGTCAAAGAGCCCGGCGAATACCCACGAGCAGAGAAGAAGAAGTAGAAGAGATGATTAATGACATGAGGAAGAATAATGTGATCGAATCTTCTTCAAGTCCTTGGTGTTCTCCTGTCGTCCTGGTCAAGAAGAAGGATGGTAGCATGCGATTCTGTGTGGATTATCGTCGGCTCAACAGCGTGACCAAAAAGGACAGCTACCCTCTACCTAGGATTGACGACACATTGGACAAGCTGCGAGGGAACCAGTGGTTTTCTACTCTTGACTTGAAGAGTGGATATTGGCAAGTAGAACTTGATCCAAAGGACAGGGAGAAAACTGCCTTTTCAACTGGAAAAGGGCTATGGCAGTTCAAGGTCATGCCTTTTGGGTTGTGCAATTCTCCCGCTACCTTCGAGAGACTGATGGAAGTAGTACTTGCCGACCTTCTCGGTGAAGCTTGCCTGGTCTATCTTGATGATGTGATCATTATGGGTCGCGACTTCAACCAACATCTACAAAACCTGGTGCAAGTGTTTCAGAAACTAAGGGCCGCAAACCTAAAACTACATCCGAAGAAATGCAGCTTCTTCAAAAAGCGGGTTAACTACTTGGGTCATGTCATCTCGACGGAAGGCGTGGAAACGGACCCTGCAAAGACCGAAGCAGTACGGGAATGGCCAACTCCAAGGAACAAAACGGAGGTGCGAGCATTCTTGGGGTTATGCTCGTACTACCGCCGTTTCGTGAACAATTTTGCGTGAATAGCCAGACCTTTGCACAGGCTTACAGAAGATAAGACTCCATTCCTGTGGACTGAAGAATGCGAAAAATCCTTCACAGAACTTAAGCAACGGCTCTGTGAAGCACCTATCCTTGGCTATCCAGATCAGACTGGAGAGTTCGTAGTCGACACCGACGCCAGCAACTTGGCAATCGGAGGAGTGCTATCACAGCGACAAGGCGACAAGGAAGTCGTGATAGCATACTGCAGCAAGGCCTTGTCAAGACCGGAAAGGAACTACTGCGTGACCAGAAGAGAGCTGTTAGCCGTAGTGAAGACGCTGCGCCACTTCAGTAAATACCTCTTGGGCAGGAAGTTCAAGCTCAGGACAGATCATGCCGCTCTCAAATGGTTGCTCCAGTTCAAGGATCCTGAAGGACAAGTGGCTCGGTGGATCGAACAACTTCAGGAATTCGAGCCTGAGATCGAGCACCGTAGTGGAAAATCGCACGGAAACGCCGATGCTCTCTCGCGTAGGCCGTGCCCTGACGAGTGTAAACATTGCTCCAAACGAGAACAAAAAGAAGAAACATTTAAGGCCATCACCATCAATAACGTCAGTGATGAGTGGACCACCGATGCAATGAAGGAGGAGCAAAAGAAGGACAGTGACCTAAGGGCCATCATAGACTGGAAAATACAAGGGAGTCCAAAACCACAATGGAACCAAGTTGCAGCCTTGAGCTCTGTTATGAAGAGTTATTGGGCTCAATGGGACAGCTTAGTGATGGTTGATGGGCTGTTGTATCGCGAATGGGAAACTCCAAGTGGACGGGAGTCAACTATGCAGCTGGTCGTGTCAAGATCAAAAGTACGCGCAGTGTTGGAAGCCTTGCACGATGGTACCTCAGGAGGGCATCTGGGCATGAAGAGAACCCTGGAGAAAATCAGGAAGCGATTTTATTGGGTCTACTGTCGGCAAGATGTCGAGGACTGGTGTCGAAGGTGCACTGTGTGTGCAGCCGTGAAAGGCCCGACGACGCGGAACAGAGGACGTCTCCAGTTGTACAACGTGGGAGCCCCTTGGGAAAGAATCGCAGTAGATGTAGCCGGACCTTTTCCTGTATCTAATGATGGCAACAAGTATTTCATGGTCGTGGTTGATTACTTTACGAGGTGGCCAGAGGTTTTCGCAATACCCAACCAAGAGGCAGTGACAGTGGCAACTAAACTGGTTGACGAAGTGTTTTGCAGATACGGACTGCCCTTGGAAATTCACTCGGACCAAGGTCGTAATTTTGAATCTCAGGTGTTCCAGGAGACGTGCCGTATCTTGGGTATAAACAAAACACGGACAACCCCATACCGCCCGCAATCAGACGGAATGGTCGAAAGATTTAACCGTACGCTGGAAACCCACCTCGCAAAATTAGTCGACGAACATCAAAAGGACTGGGACCGATATATTCCGTTGTTTATGCTCTCATATAGGACGGCGGAACATGAGAGCATAAAGGTCACACCAGCGTTTGCCAATTTTGGACGAGAACTAAGATTGCCGTTCGACCTGGTAACTGGTAGGCCGCCTGACGACCCGCGACCAATATCGGATTATGTGTCGGACCTAAAGGAAAGGATGCATGACATTCATGAGCAAGTCAGAGAGAATGGTCTTCTGGCAAGCGAAAAGATGAAGACTAGATACGACCGAAGCGCCACCACCACTGGCTTTGATGAGGGATCTCTTGTATGGTTGCATAACCCGAGGCGCAGGAAAGGTAAATCCCCCAAACTACAAAACCGTTGGGAAGGACCGTACAAGGTGATAACCAGGATCAACGACGTGACGTACCGCATACAACGTGGTCTACGAGGAAAGCCTAAGATAGTGCACATCGATCGACTAGCCCCTTACCGAGGTTCGAATATTGCTCGGGACGAGCAAATCTAAGAAGGGGGTAGTGTGACGCCTATCTACTCTCGCGACGACGTTATCGAACTCACTAGAAAAAGCATGACACCTATCTACAATAGTACAAAAACAGGTCATCGAACTTACGAAAAAAAATTCCCACAGCCATTTAATAAAACCGGAAAGTCTGGATAAACAATTAATTTCACAAAATTAAAATCAGAGGCGCAACTGTTCAAAGGATTATTCGCGATATTTCTAAAAATCGACGCTCATTTCTCGACGCCACGGCGCCAACATTCCGATCACATGCTCGAGAAATTAAAATGTAATTTATAAATTTCGAGAGATAGAATGTTCGAGACGGTGACTGGCGGAAGGGAGAGAGCTATATAAGGCGATTGTCGGCGGCGTAGAGAAGTCGATTTTCGGAAGTGATTCAAGTGCGATAATTTGCGAAGTGCGGAGTGCTTTAACCGTTTAATTAGTGTTCGATATTGTTTGCTCTTGGATTATTTTGTGATTTGGAATTATAATAAAATAAAGTGAACTAAAAATCAGTGTTTTAGTGCATCGTCAATATTAGAACCGGTAGCCCGTAACAATATATACGTATACAGACCGGGTACAGGGCTGAATGTAGTCCAAACTTGTAGAGCATGTAGAGTTTACCGAAGTATACAAAAAGTTTCAAGTGAGCTTAAGACGCAAACAAACGGTTATCGAAAATAATATGTTTTATTTTTTTTTTAATTTTTGTTAAACTTTTTGTTTACTTTGGTAAACTCTACCTGTCTTTTATCTTCATTTTCAAATTATTTTGAAACTATTTCAGCTTTATCTTCATTTTAAGGGTTACTTAATGAAATTGATTAATTAGGACACTTGGGAGATCACTTTGGCGTCCGTCTCTTTAATAGTCTTACTTTTTACAGAATACTAAAAAATGTTAACGTCCCTAAAAACGAATCCTCAGGCAACAGTTATAAATGCCCGCTTGCGCTTTCTCCAAAATTTAAGAGGTAGGATAAAATGCTTTTTGCGAATCGACGAGCATTTGCTGTCGTCGGTCGCTCAAACATTTCTAAAAGGTCCAGCGGCACTGGGTAAAGAACAATGGGTAATGATGTCCGACAACGTGTGTATTCTCTTAAACTTGTAAGATTCGTCCCCTAATCGTGACGGACGGTTAGCTTTTGTACTCGTAAAAATGCTACAAAACCTAATTGAATGAATTTTCACGAGGGGGCCTACAAGTACAGTTTTAGTGGTTTAAATTATTTTCAAAAAATACTGCTAAATAGAGAAATATATATCTTTTAAATTAAAAATGAAATTAAAAGATATGGGAGAAAATGAATAGCACGGTGATTTTTATGTATTGTAAAATTGATTCAGTGCTTAATATGTACTCGCGTTTTAAAAAATTGAGGAAAAAGCAGTTACAACTCTTATATTGTATCTCATCTTTTGGATTTTGAAGTTTCACTTTTTCGCTTTATTTTTTGCCGCGGTAAGCTGATAAGAATTCGGAGAATAGTATGTCGCTTACTAAAGATCCTTAAGAGGTTCTATTCAAAATATCATCTAAGTACTCATACAATATTCATCACTCATCATTCTTTCGTGTATTGAATGGGATGAATATATTATATAGTGTGTGTACAGGCCGCCTAATTCTGACTTTTCTGTTTTCGAGGAAGTGATGGAGGATACTTTGAGCATACTTTGTAATTCATAGAAAAATATTTTGGCAAACGGTGATTTTAACATTGACTTGCTTATAGATTCATCACTGCCAAATTCAAAATATTATATTATTGTTTTTAAGACATATAAATTAATAAATGTATTTTATGCACCAACAAGATTCTCAGCATCCTTAGCCACTTGTATTGATAACATTTTTTGTAATTGTGATTGGCTTGAAAAGGATGTAATAAATCATTTACAATCTGATCACTATGGTCAAATAGTCACATTAGAAAAGAAATCACTTGATAAACATTTGAGTGTCAGGTTTAGACCATTATCTACAATGAAATTAAAGAAATTTGCTATTAATGTGGGAAAAACCTTTTACATTATTTTTACAAAAAGATCCGAACAAATCATATGAAAGTTGTTTTTAAAATTGTTTCCAGAGAGTTTGAAAACAGTTTTGAACTGAAGGTTGTAAAAACTTGTAACAAAGTGAAATTCTGTGAATGGTCTACTCTGGGCATTCGGAAAAGTAGAGAACGGTTTTATTGTTTATATAAAGATAAAAATTTAAACACTTATCAATCATTTCTTAAACATGTAAAATATTATTCAAAAATATTCGAAAAAATTTGAAAAACAGCCAAATCTATTTATATTAGAAATAAAATAGATAAATCAGAAAACAAATGTAAAACTGTGTGGCAAATCATACGTACTAAAACAGGCAAAATAAAGCCTCCCGAAATATAATAATAATTTGCCTTGCGGATGGATGACAAAACTGTTACTTCAGCAATCGACGTCGCTCGCGAACTTGATTCTTTTTCAAAATATAAGCATTAAAATCATGGAACATTTGGGTTCATCTCCTGACCGTGCTGCAACTTTGTTAAAGGAAAACGTACTGACTCAGGGACGGTTTTTAGGTTTAAAAAAATTAATAATTTCAATATTATTAAAACTTTTAAATCTTTAAAAATTAAGAAGACCGAGGATTTATGGGGGCTGTCGGTGAAAGTCATAGGTTCTGTTGTTCACATTATAGCACCGTATTTGTTGAATATATTTAACGAATGTATGAAAGCGGGCATATTTCCTAATTTAATGAAGTATAGCAGAATAATACCTGCGTTTAAATCTGGTGATAAAAAGGACCCTACTAATTATGGACCAACAACAGCGTTGCCCACATTGACCAAAGTTTTCGTAAAAAATCATGCTCGATCAAATGTTTTTTACTTCATTCTAAGCAATTCTGTTTTACGAAAGGAAGATCCACAACAGACGCGGGCATTTTACTTTTGAAACATGTTTTTGATGCATGGGAAAATTCTAAAAATGCTATAGTGGTCTTCTGTGATTTATCGAAGGCATTTGATTGTGTTGATCATTGGACATTGTTGCTTAAATTAAAACATTATGGTATAAATAATTGTGCTAACAATCTAATAGAATCATACCTATGTAATAGAATTCAAAAAGTTGATTTTAATAGAGTTAAGTTGAAGGGTTCTATTGTGAAAATGGGAGTTCCTTAAGGATCTATATTGGGTCCTTTTCTGTTTTAGTGTATATTAATGACTTACCTTATTTAGTAGAAAAATCTGCCGAGATAGTGTTGTTTGTTGATAACACTTCTCTCGTATTTAAAATTAATAGAAACGAAGAGGAATTTTCAACAGCAAACTCTTCACTTTTGCAGGCCTTAAATTGGTTCAAAGCTAACAACCTATCATTAAACGCAAAGAAAACAAAATGTTTAAAATTTACATTGCCCAATGTTAGACAAGTTGATGTTAATTTGAGACTTGGAGGAGAATCATTAAGTTTGGTTAATGAAACTGTGTTCCTGGGCATTATTATCGATGCAAATTTACAATGGGGTCCTCATGTTATGAGGGTGGCTGGTAAACTGAGCTCTGCTGTTTTTGCAATTAGGCAAATAAGAAAACTAACCGATGTGCCTGCAGCGAGGCTGGTTTATTTTAGCTACTTTCATAGCATAATGTCATATGGCATTCTGCTATTGAGAAAGGCCGCAAAACATTCAAACAATATTTGTTCTGCAAAAAAGAGCTATTCGAGCTATATATAAATTAAAATCTCGAGATAGTGTAAAGCATTTAAGTTTTTATGTGCATAAATTATATTTTCATAAATGTACTGACAAGGGATTGTCAAAATGTTACTTTCTCTAAAGTAAGCCTTACTTACAATCCCTTGTCAGTACATTTATGAAAATATAATTTATGCACATAAAAACTTAAATGCTTTCAGTAGAGTGGGTGATGGCCAGAACTTAATACAAGACATAAGCATATGTTATCCATTCCCAGGTTCAGATTACCAAAGGTTAATAATTCTTTCATGGGAAATTGTATCCTTTTTATAATATAATTCCAAAATGTTAGACTTGAATTGTAATCAATTTATAAAACGACTTGTCCAACTCATGAAAAAAGTTTACTATTGTATTACCGTGTATTTAAATGATAAGTGCGCATGGACATCATTGTAATAGTTGTAAGCCTTTAAATAAAAAAAAAACAATTAAGAAAAACGTGTATTTAAATAAAATAAACAGGGAGGAGTTTCTTGGCAGTTCTTCTTCTTCTAGTTTTTGAACCGGTACCCATTCAATTCATTTGACTTTCAATAAGTGTGTGTAAACATCTTACAATGAATAAAAACTTTTTGAATTTGAATTTTGAATAAATCTCACACCCTTACATTTGATTTTAAATAATAATTGTAGTTATTAGTAGATAAAATAAATAGTATAATCACTGGGTCTAATTCTAGAGGCAACGTGGTGTAAAATTTAACTAAAACACATATTTTTAAATTACAAATAACCAACAGTAACCACTAAGGTAAAAAACATCACAGAGAATATCGTCAGTTTCGTTTTTATCAGTGAATCACTATGGGCAGCTGAGAAAAATAGAAAAATCTCTAGGGGAAAACCCTTAAAACGAGATACTCCGGCGCTGTGTTATAATATATAAGTGTGGACTAAAAAAGTTTTTGTGCCAGGCCCACTGTAGATGCACTAACAACTAAACAGACAAAATGGGAACGATATTAGCAACTATCCCAATGTCGCAGCTACTGGCGCGCTTTAAATACCTATGCGAATGATAATATTTTTTAATCAGAAATCAGACGTAGTGCTCATATAAATTATATTAAAAATCAGTAAATCCATCTGTGTGTTCTTCGATAAAAGAAGCTCTTTAAATTATTCATTTTCCTGTGCTGTTTTAGCCCAAGTTTTGTTTGAAAGATGTATCAAAGTCATGATCAAAGTACTAACATTCTGGATCGCAAGAGACAGAAAAAGAAAAATGTGTAGACAGTTCAGTAGATTAGATAGGAAGGATTTGAAAAAAAAATTAAAACGATCGATACCTGCACAAATTTAAACTGAGAGACTCGTCGAGTTGCATTGCAATGCGACTTCGAATCGTAAGCGTAAAATGGATCCATGTATTGACAAAATACAGCATGTTTTTTTTTAAGAAAGCACTGTAAACGCCAACAACAAAAATACGAAACTTTGTGTCAAATTAGAGTCATCAAAAGGTTTTTGGGTTATTGAATTTTATTTTCATACTACAGTTCGCACCATTTTTTAAATTTATATCTCCTAAACAGGAAACTAACGAATAAAGATCTAAAAAAAAATTATGGCCCGCCCGCGACGCACATCGAACTATCCCGAAGTTAGCTTATAAACCGCTAGGGATGCCGAGTGAACGAAGTGATATCAAGCTCCTCGATGAATTTGAACTCTTGGGAAACCTATGATTTAGCTATAGCGACGTGGGTGTCTCATAGGCAGTTTATACAGTTAAAAGGCGAGTTTATTTGCTGTTCCGAACAGTATAAAGAAGCGGGTTCATTATGTAACAATCGTAACTAAACAGTGCGGATCGTAATCAGTAAAGGCGGAGTGGTATATATCATTTTAAATAATTAAGAGGGTGCTGAAGTATATAAAACAACACTAGTCTAAGTGATTCAAATTAGTAGTATAAACACAATGAAAAAAGTCAAGACATTTACCGAGGGGAATATTTACGATGGCGGCCATTGACTTAGCGGTGTTACTACGAGCAAATACCTAAAGATCAGTGAACTTATCATATCTTATATCATATCATTAGCTCATTGATACTCCACTGCACGAGTGTAGGCTTCCCCTCGGGATGAAGGGGATTGGAGCTTAATCGACCACGCTATTCCAGTGCGGGATGGTGGATTTTAACCAGGACCGATGAGACACGGAGTCAGTAATATTTATGTACATAAGTCAGAAAAACTCATTGGTATATATCCTGGGATTCGCACTACAGCCTTCTAAACAATAATTGGGCTCGCTACAACTCGGCTATTACGACACTACAATGAACTTACAAACTCTGAGTTACAAACTCAGAATCCCATATAATTTCTAGTGTCATAATGGAAAGAATGACGAATTATTACCAAAGAATGACGTCC
Source organism: Luffia ferchaultella (assembly GCA_949709985.1). Taxonomy (NCBI): domain Eukaryota; kingdom Metazoa; phylum Arthropoda; class Insecta; order Lepidoptera; family Psychidae; genus Luffia; species Luffia ferchaultella. The sequence goes on from OX453249.1 coordinate 21,353,267, forward strand.
TAAAATCTAGAAAATATTCATAGTTAAATTTTATTTACAATATTTACTCTTCGAGATTGAAAAGGGTTACGAGTCATTTGAAATAGTTTTCTCATTTTCAAGCCAGCCGAGAGAAATACACTCATGTTATTATTTGTGTCGTCGACCATTAAATTATCTACGGAGCACTGATGTAACTAGATAAGTAACAAAATTTCATCTTCGTAGCTTTAATAGCCTGAGCTCTTTACCATAAGGTCTTTATTAAGACGGAAACCCTGCAATAGACAAAAGATGATTTCCTAATAGAAAATATTTGATGTCTGAAAGTTCGGACGTATTTACTAGGGCTTTCAAAAATTTACAACAAATTAAATTCGCAGTCGCTTGTTGATCACAAAACTTTTTGGAACAGAACTTAAGGAAAATCGATAAACATTGAATATTAAGCCCAACGGGCATGAGAACGGGATGATGTGTCGCAGACAAAGCAAAGCTACTGTAATCGTAAAAATACAGTTAGCCAACAACACTCGAAGTCATCCCGCTATAGCCAGAGGAACGTTAAAATAACGACTGTAAAGAAAGTAATACATCACCCGGAATCGAGATAGACATCTCAGTAACAACTATTACCCGATAGTTTTACGACGGCCCTAATCTAGGTAGAACAGTTATAGCGTAGACCCTTTCCCATAAAATGTAAATAACCAATCAAACTTGGCAGTTCTAGTATATTATATGTATGTATAAGAAAAACAAATTGACTGACTGTATACAATAATAATAATATCTGGGATACCCACACAGCGCCATCTAGTACAAAGTAACCAATTATTATGCTTGTATGATAATATACTGGACAATTGGTAAACAGACTTAAATATTCTTTATAGTATATAAGTATGCCTATACTTATATAGATACTTTTACACCCAGACACGGAACAAATAAACATGTTCATGCGAACCAATATTTGTCCCGGGCGGGAATCGAAACCGCGATCCTTGGCTCCGCAGTTAGGGTTTCTAACCCCTCGGCCAATCGGTCAGTCAAGTAGTTCGCATATTTATTTATTAAAACGTAGAATCGCTTGCGTACGAAATTGTTTAAATAAACATGTACAACCATTGAAAAGAGTCATTTTACCGTATTAAAAAAGGTAAATAAAAGATATATCATTGATCTCCGCGTAGGTAAGTACTTAAAAGATTTTATTTACTACATTCAATATCACGTTTTTAGGAAATAGAGCAATAAAGTAGGAAAGTATAAACAGCGGTTATGGTGCAATAGAGTTCAATAGTACGGTGTCTGTTTTAAATATGACACGAAAGCGATCCGAATGTTTTATTTATTAAAACGTAATCAATAATAAACAAATTGTAAAAAATATAAAAACCAAAAAATTATCGAGGATAATTATTTGTAAGTCAAAGTAAGTTTACAGCAAGTTTTGGTTAAGTTTTTCAGTATTTTAATATAAATTTTCTCAGTACAAAAAATATTTTTTGTATAGACGTAATTTTTTAATTGACAACCCTGTGTGTACGAGAAATAAATACAACGTGCTAGTTGTTCAAAGGTTGTATTACAACTGTTTTCTTACTCACTAACATGCATACATACTGGTACTTATAACTATGCTTATGTTTATGATAACGCTACGTAGCAGGTGTAGTACCTGCTCAAAAAAATTATTTTCCTAGTCGGGGCTCAAGGTCTTCGGGTCTTACTTTCATGTACACACTTCTGTAGAATATAATGTGTCTTATAATAAACACATACCCTGAAAGCAGTTGGTTAAGAATCGGTTACTGAATTGAATTTCAGCCATTTTGAATATGAGTAAAACAAGAGGAAGTTTTGGCCCTCGATATTCATTACAATACGTTTCTAAGGGGCTGGATATTTTTACAATGCCGTCTTAGTATATTTTTAACAATAATATGTAGATAAATAGCGATCACCCTAACATCATCACCAGAAACAAATACAAAATTATAATGTCACGTTTTAGGCTAGTAATACTAACAAATTATTCGGACGTTTCTATAATAATCATTCAAAATCGATAATTAGCCTCAGTGAGTCTAAGTTCAAATAACACACTACTGGAGAAAGTAGTCTCTATAATTTCTGGTCTCTATAATTTCCCACTAGACTGGAATCCACCACATGACACCTCATGTCATATAGTTATCGACACGAAATCCTTTTTATGAGATTGTTGTGCTAAGAAATTATCCTAGAAGTGTGTCTCAAATAACATGTATATACAGTATTATGACATATATGTATATTCAATGTTTCCGATTCGGGTGAGATCAAGGGTAGAAAATAGAAGAAATTTTAACTACAAAAATGTAAAAAATAAAGGATTCCGAGTCATAGATTTTTATTATAGGCATTAGAATTATTTTTTAAAGAATTTTATAGCTTTGCATTTAACATCAAATAAGTTTTTTTGTATATAATAAACCATTGTTTAATTTAAAAAAAAATTTAAAACTCGCTTCGCTAATGTTTTATGAAAATAAATAAATTTATCCTTTTCCTACCTGGATACGAGAAATATAAATACAAAAAAAACAATATTTTTTTATATTTATGGTCACGTATGGGGAATACTAAGTTGCTAACGCTTATTATTATAAGTATTTCTATTAGAAACTCTATGTTTATCTAACTAAATCGGGAGAGCGTCATAAAAATCTATCTCCAAGTATAAGTTTCACAAAATAACAGCAAATGTACAACTTGCTGTTGTTTTACGTTTAAATGACAAATATACACGCATAACAAATAAAATACAAACTTTGCCGACCGTCAGCTTGTAAGGTTCCGGGTTCGGGTCAACTTATAAGTTTAGACCGATCCCAGATCCCTTACAGACCGACGATCGACAGATAAAGTTTTTTTTACATCTATAAATAAACTTCTGTTCACATGTAAACTTTTATTCTGGTAGTGTGGATGTCAAACCCTAAATTTGATCTGAAATTGGAAACTTATAAGCTGAGTTTTTTTAACCGATCTTGAATAGGAAGAGTTTCTATGTTCGTCTATATTTGTGTTTTTTTATATAATATATTCACCAATATTTCAGTCAATTGTGGACAGATTTGGAAAATTATTTTTGTTTGAAAGGACGTGCTCTCAAAGTGGTTTCATTTTCACCAAGTTAAGATTAGATCAGATAATGGGATCCTGGGGAAATTAAGGGGGAAATCGATGACAAAACTTAATCTTATAGGCACACATATTGTGTTTGAGCGAATTTTTTTTAGTTATTAAGGTGTTTGCATCATCATCTCTTGTTTGTTACTAAGCTGAACAGCGATGCGTTCAACAAAGAAAGTATACTTACAACATTTTAAAAACTTACCTTTTGATAACAACAAAAATATAAATTGTCTGGAACAGTTATTACCAGTATGTATAAAACATATTAAATTATTTACATACAAAATGTTTAAAGGGAAAATTTTAATTCTTCTATTAAAATTCTTATCATTTTTTTAATATTCAGAAAAACACAATGCATACGGAATGAAATTTAGTAAAATATAATAAAACTTCTCCTGAAAACTTTATACGTGTTTGTATTGTTCCTAATTGCAATTATGATTTGATACAAGTAGACTATCAGAGGTCATGTAACAAAGGATAATGAAAGTAGTTTATGACTTTGTATTACTTACAAAAGTAGATATTGTAGGAAAACATAACAAGTAGGAATGGGAGTGCCTAGGAAAGAGCGAAGAAAAAAAAATTCAAATATTTTATGATGGCCAGGCCTTAATTTAACCCAGGCCTGATTGAGACTACCCCATGTTACACAACAATAATACTTATTTATTTAATTGTTTGTTAGCGAGCCCGCTTCTTGTTTAGAAGCCCGTGGTTTGAATCTCTGGGCATGTATTAATGAGTTTTTTCTAACTTATGTACATAATTATCACTGACTCTGTGCCTCGGAGAGTACGTCAAGCCGTCGGTCCTAGTTACCATCAGTAGAGGTAATCGTTAAATTCCACCAACCCGCACTGGAGCGCGTGATGGATTAAGCTCCAAGCCCCTTCACCCAAAGGGCAGGTAGACCCAAGTCCCTGCAGTGGGGCATTTCAAATGATTTAAAAAATTGGTTAACCACGAGTTATCCGAGAGACAGCTGAGCAAAAACATATGGTCATGGTACCTGGGAAAGCTCCAGCTTATAGGCGCACACTAAATTGCTGAAGTACTAAAAATTGTAATAGTACCAAATACTAAACACCAAAATACAGATTTATGACAGGTTGCCCAAATTAGTTTTGAAAGGGCAAAGGCTACTGCCCGCGACTTCGTTTGCGTGGTTTTATGATTTGTTCAGTAGTTTCTGCAATTTCGAATTTTCACCAAGGAATCCTAAACATTTCCAGAATGAAAATGGACAGACATGAAAAGTATCCTATGGCACTTCCTACTACCATCTTTTCGTATCTTTAAAAACCGGTTCTCTCTTGGTTCTCCCATACAAAATTTAACCTCCCCATTTCCTCCCATTAAAATGTGAAAATTCTAAAATTAATCATTTCATTCGTCATTATTTATTTATTTATGATAGGAGCTGTAATTCATACAAACTGCCACCTCTGTCAACCCTCCCCCGGTTCCCTCTTGAAATGTAAAAATCCAAAAACCCTGAAACACGCCATTATTTATTTATGATGAGTAGCTTAGCTACAATTCCAATTTTTAAATTTTTACCTTGAAGAAACCGATACTCTTACACAAGCTGTCACCCCCCTGTTTCTCCCTTAAAATGTGAGAATAAAAAACCTCGAACCGTGTTACAAATTATTTTTTTTTACTCAGTAACTGTAATTAAATTTTTATGTTTCGAATTTCAAAGAACAAAAGCTTTCATACCAAGTAGGTACCCTTATTTCCTCCCTTAAAATTATATACAGCGTATTATCAGTGCAATTACATCTTCTTAATACATGTACCAATTTTCATCAAGGTCGACTAAGCAGTTCTCTGGTCAAGCCGTTCCTGAGTTATAAAATGACAGACAGACAGACAAAAATTTATAAAGTGATAGCATTGAAAGCCATAATTACGCCATAAAATGAATACGTACCACAAAGTTTGCCAAAAAAAATGTATGTACAGACAGAGCCAACAGATTTATAAAATAGTATAGAAGAGTACAATGGACGAATATCACAAAGAAGTAGAACTTCTGAGACATATGCGCCTTTATTATTTTTCTTATAGCAATAATATTGACTAGATAAACACGCGGCGAAGGAAAACTTTCGCGTCTAAGAAATTGTTATTTTCTGTTTGTGTTAATGCCAATATATATGACAAAGTTACGCCTACGATTTAGTACGCCTTATATTAGTAATAATAGTTTTGAGGACATGCTCTCTTCGAGGATGAATTTTTTAAAATATTTTTAGAGGATGCTTACCTTGTATAATACACATATATCTCTTTGCAACATTTTAAAAACTTAGACCTAGCGCTTTCGGTTTTGTTTTACACTCGAAACTTTCAATTATATATCTACATAGAGTCACGGGACAATACAATGATAACCAAATAACGCGCCAACGTTTATATGCTCGTGTGTGTGACAGAACAGACCTCAGACTCTCGCCATGCAGTGCTAACCGTGTACTAACCGTCTTTGTGTGCGTTAATTATAACTGACCAGTTATGTCACATCTTTATCTACGATTTCTGTAGATGCAACTGTATGTAGGTAGGTATAGATTAACGTGATGAGTGTAGTAACATACGTCTATATTTGTTAATATATGACTGATCGATTGGTCTTGTGGTTAGAGATCCTAACTACGAAGCGAAGCCAAGAATTGCGGGTTCGATTCCCGCCCGGGACAAATATTAGTGTTCATGAACATGTCTATTTGTTCCCTGTCTGGGTGTAAAGTACTATATATTATACAGAATGTGTAAGTATGTATATCAGTTTTCTGGTACCCATAATACAAGCTTTGCTTAGTTCGGGACTAAATGTCGCTGTGTGGGATGTCCCAAATATTATTATTATTATTATTAGGTACACCCCTACTCCACTCTTACATTAATGGTCTAACAACGACTCAATAATAAAACGTAAAATTAAGATAACTTTAACCACGTTAAAATAACAACGCCATCCAAAATCAAAGTTCATGTCGTTAAGTTTTATGAACTTTCAAAACCAAATAATGGTTTATACGTATAAACATTTCAGGTTTAATGTCAACACAGTTAATATGGTATTAAAAGAGATTACGAGAAGCGCATTCCGATGTTTTTGCTTAGAAACTTTTAAAAACCCTCCCTAAGTATGATATAAAGTTTATATTAAATAATAAAAAAAACCTCTCTGCTAAATAAATTAGGAATTTTTATTAACACATTAACTGCTCATGACTTCGTCAATGTCAAAATAAATTTATTTTCCAAATATCCATTAGAAAGTTTAATAAAACTTGCCACGATTATTGTAGTACTTTTACCCGATTGTAGCTTGATGGATTTGAATATACGAGGTGTCTGTAGATTTATGGCATCTGTGAATCAAAACGGGGATCAAAATATTTTTCTTTTTTACTTCAACGATGTAGCCGGCGCCGGGTACCCGGTGGCGAAATACACGGGCATGTAGGAAGCTTTCACACGTACCGGTCGGTGTAATTTAGCGGGCAGGCCCATACACTTCACCACCGGCTACCCAACGCCGGCTAACCGGCACCCGGCACGTGTGACAAAATTCTACAAGACAGTGTGTTTAACGCAAGTACAGTATTTATACCTTTGTCTATGTATATTTGGCTGTGATCAAATCTAAAGTAAATGCGAACGAAATAATAAAACTAAAAAGTTTGAAATAAATTAAATTATTAAGAAAAGAATACAAAAAACTTGACTGCAAAATCAAAAAGTCATTAACTTAAAAAAAAAGCTTTCTATAGAATTTGGTTTGAACGACGTAAATTAACCGTGCGATGTTTTTTTTTTGTTCGATACCTACTTCTTAGCTATTAAAATAATATAAATATGACTTGAAAGGTATACGATATTATTATTATTATGAGAAACCCTAATTTATTTATTTTTAATTGTGAAATACATGGCTCGCGAGTCGGACTCGCACTTAACCGCTTATATTTTTTATTGATATCTGTATACATTACTTTAGTTTGATTTCAGTTTTACATTTTACTGTAAGTGTAGATTATATGGATACAAAGATTTTAGATTTTTCATAATCCCATAAATGTGACGTGAGGTACTTTTGCTCAAAGACCACAGGTTACGAGCTAGGTATTTTATATAATAGAACATGAAAAAGATTACGATGGAGATTGCTCAAACATATTGGCATTATATTTGATTTTTTTTTTTTATGAACATATAAGTGATCTGAAGTAGGTTAGTATTTTTTTTTAATATTGTGTATTGATTATTTAAAATTAATGGATTGTTAAAAATTTTTAACTGATAATGTCACTTCCAAATTATACACGTAGCAACAATGTTCTACGTAATACAAGTTTTGTATGGCCGTCGACCGCTACATGTAGTACTCTAATCTTTCACGTTCTTTTGTATATGTCTATTATTCCATCCCCATTCCATCAGCCCATTACACCGCACTGCAGGGGTTTACGCTTCCCCCCAGGGTGAGAAGGCTTGGGGCTTAAGTCCACCACACTGCTCCAGTACGGGTTGGTGGATTGTAACGACAACCATCTATTGACAGCAACCGGGAGGTCAAAATTTGAAACAGGTTCGCTGCGCTCGGGCTATCCCAATACCGTAGTGTCGTGACAGCCCGAGCGCAGCTGTTACTACATTTCCAAAAAAAAACATATTTTTCTTTTGAATGTGGCCTATAAATCCAAAATTTTTTGATCCATGTTGAAGTTTTTTTAGCAAAGGCCAATAGATTTATATCTTTATCACGATAGGTACAGAACTGTTCCCTCAGGATCGTACCTCCCGGTAAAGTTATATTTAATTGTGTGTTTAATTACGCTCTTGGAAGCTAACTGTGGACAAAAGAACTCGACGCTTTTGTTATCTGACCCGTGAATGTTTACGGACATTAAATATCTTTTATTGTTACACATCATTAAGGAAACGAAAAACCTTACTCTGTAGATCTACACTGAAATCTAGGCATAACAGTGATAAATTGGCTGCCTTGTTATGACAAAGTGTTTGAGTTGGAAAACAGCGGAAAAACGATGTTTTTCAATTTTCTTTTGTTTTTTCAGCCATGGTCGTAAAACCAAATGGTGTTTTTAAGCAGAAACTACTTTAGGGTTTCAGGGTACAGTATAAAAGAAAACACGTTTTTCGTATGGCGACCCCCTTTCATTTATCATATTATTTTATTTTTATTATTTACTGTTATGCGGCTAAAGTAGTACATGCTTCACGAAAATATCAAGAGTAAGCAAATATCTCACAACCACCAACAACCAAAAACGTCGAAAAAAATACGTTTCTTGTATGGGGACCCCCTTTAATTGTTCACTTTATTTTATTTTCATTATTTGTTGTAATAACTGGCCACAGTAATACACACTGTGAATCAAGTGTCTAACTATTACGGTTCAGATGACAAAACCCTGTGCAAGACAGACGGACAGACCGACATACGGACAGCGGAGCCTAAGTATAATAGGGTTTCTGTTGATACCATCTGGGTATGAAACACTAAAGACTGCATTCTAGTATATACGCGTTTTGTCAAATAATTTTATATTTAGGTACAAAAAAAGGGCATACGCAACCAAAACCTTTCCTTTAAAACTGATCTAGGAATAATTTACCTATTTTCATTCAATAGAGCTACTAGTTTTCTTTTTGATTACACACTGAATGGCCGATTGGTCTAGTAGTCGGAGACGCCGACTTCAGACCCAAAACTCGCGGGTTCGATCCCCGTCCGGGGCAAATATTCGTGTGCTTAATGTCTATTTGTTCTTCTGCTCAATTTGGGACTGGATAACCGGAAGTGAGATGTTTAAGATATTACTATATATTGTTATAATGTGAATCTCACTTTCATCCTACGCATATCTCTAGCTACTTTAGTCTTAAATATACTAAACTTACTAAATTTATTCGTGGAAAATATGTGTAATGTGAAATAATTTAAAGATAGGAATGTACTATAAATATGACATTGCCGTGCTATGTACTGGCCATTTTGAACGAAACCTGCATGTCGTGAAGTTTTAATTTGGGTCTTCTTTTAAAATATAAGTTACTGTTTTTGATTCAAAATTAATGAAACAGTTTGATAATTAATTGTTAACAATTTTCTCAATTGCTTCTGCGCTCATTCATGGATATGAGAAAAAGATTTATTTGTTATTACGAGTTTCGTAGTGGCACTAACGCAAGAGATACAGTTTATATCATCAATACTGTGTTTAGGAAAAACATAGCTTATGAATGTACCTGGCCAGCAATATACTACAGATTTAGCAGCAGACTTTAAGATTAGCTTACCGACAATATTATTCACTTACTAAGAAATCCGTCAACCTTCCGTATTCTATTTCCTCCGCAATTCGAAGAACTTTCCTCGTGGAAAAATTTTGTTTCCGAGAAAATTTCCGAGCCCTTACGGAATATTTTACAATTACCAAAATGCTTAGAGAGGGAGGGTAATTATTTTCCTTAAATAAACATTTTTTTCTTAATAATTTGTAATTAAATTTTTTTCTAAGTCTATCGACAATACAAACTTTAACCCCTAATTTTGGTATTTGTATAAGGTTAATGTCTACCCTTTTCATACATTATGGTAATGTAACGTTTCTGTATGTAAATATATACCAGAATGTGCACAATTATTTACATCTGCCTAAACAAGACGGTATGCGTCTTTGGACAGACAACTAGGGCAGTTTTAAGGTAGCGGCAGTCGAGAGCGCTCGTGCTTGGACGGATTTCGCGCTCAAACTAAATTTCCATATATTTTTAACAGTACACGGCAATACTAGTTTCTATCATAATATCGGATAATATATTTTTGTTTTTTGTGCATCATTGCAAAGTGAAATTTTAAGAACAATTTCGGTAAGTTTTTGTATTTTTAAGGAATATTTTGTTTTACCTGAAGTGATAAAAAAATTAAAAATTAATCATATTTTACTTCTTTAACTTTCTCCTTATTTTGTGAAAATTATAAAAATGTATTTAATAAATCAAAATTAAAACAATACACAAAAAATGCGCTTGCAATTTATAAAATAAAATAACATTAAAAAAACAAACATACATTTCATGCTCAACTCCTTGTTGTATTATTACATGGATGCATCATCACTAAAATTGCACATAGTTCATAGTTTTTTACTAGTCACTTTCAAATCCTTTCTTTGTTTTTGTTTGAATTAAAATTAGCCCTACCTAGCTGTGGTGACAACCCATCTTATAAGTAATGATACATATCTTTCTCAAGTATCGTACCCTACGATTAACAACTTGGGAAATTTCCTTATGGATGGAATGATTATAGTTCGATGTGGAATGTTTCTCTGGTCATAAAATATAGCAACGAATTGGCCGTTTTATAATTACATTGAGTTTATTAAATGTATTTGTATATAATTTCGATGCAACTCCACTGACATTTTACTTAGAAATAAGTAAATAAATTAGAATCTCAATTTCCAAACATTTGAAAGAAATTTTTTTATTATTAGATTATGATGGGCAAACGAGATTTAAGAGTTGAGATTTTTTTAATGTTAGGCGAATAAAAAACTGCTAGTCCGGTAGTCGGTAGCTTTTGTATTTTTTTTTAAATTAAAAAAAAATAAATTAATAATCTAAGAATAATTTCCTTGGGTGCGTAAAAATAAATGATTAAACATGTTTAAGTGTCTGTCTACCAGTGAGTAAAAACACTTATGCCATATTCGTTAATAACAAATATTCTATAAAAATTTTAAGAAATTTTTATCCGTGTACCACATATTTAAATTTTTCGTTCTTATTTCATATCGGTTCACAAAATATGTTTATTTAAGGCGACTTGTAAAATAATATTTATCCATCCAACCAATTTAACTTGACAGAGAGCTAAAACATAAATTATTCCCCCTGATTGTTTTCTCTAATCCTCCTTACACTTATTATGAAATTAATTAAAATTATAGATGATCTGACTGGAACTTAAAACTAGGATTTGGGTGTCAATCTAAAAGTTTGTTTTCTATTTATTAATTCTAAAAAAATATAAAAGAATAATTTTCGGTTATTTTCAGCTTGGTATCCCAGATTAAAATATATGACCTATTTGTTATTATAATATTATTAATTGGTATTATTATTATATTGCGTATTATTATATTACAATAAATAATAATATTATTATAATAAAACGAAAATTAGTATTTCTTTCAAAATATATTTCTTATCTTGGTTTAAAATTAAACTACTATTTTAAATCGAAGTAAAATTCTCTGTCGATCTATAACTTCATGCATAAATGAAGAAAATTCGTCACATTAATTTATTTCGACCTATCTACATCATTCAACATAGAGATACCAAATAATACGAAGTCATCGAATCCACTAATCTAAAATATGAGTCTAAACATAAAATAAGACTCAATATATGGTTTATAACTGTTGAATATCAACAATTTTTTTTTAATCAGACAGCTCAAGCAGGTGATCTATCTTCATACTAGATATAGTCTGTTATTATCGGTACCAGATAAGACATACAAATATGTTTATAATCTACACATATATAGATATTTTAAACCCAGGCATGGCATAAATGCCCATGTTCATGCAAATTTTCATCCTGGGCGGAAATCGAAGCTTCGAAGTTGCGACTTTTTTGCCTGCAGTTGACCCTTCGACCACTAAACAAATCGATTAGTCAATTAACGGAACCAATAATTTGATAGTGACTGATATGAACCAAAAATAAATATTTTATTAATGAGATTGTATTAAAAAAATTACTAAGAAAAATAAAACTGTTCTTATCTAGTCGTATCTATTGTAGCATTGTAAGATAGGGTTGAGAGTTTTTGAATAAATTATACCTGAGTGGGCTTATTAACTTCGTCGAGTTTTTATATTACTTTTTTAATTCTAACACAAGTTCAAAACTTTCACATCAAAGCATCAACTTTGCTTAAAATTAAATTTCACGTTTTCTGTTCTTTTCCTTCTAAAACAACCACAGCTACGCAGAAACAATACGGGTCTATCGCAAAAATGAAAAGGTATTTTTATTTTAAACAATTTTCTCGTAAACTAACTTGTGAAAGATCACCTAATGTATTTCTTCACCTGATCCATTTTTCAACTTTTTCTTAACAAGTCCATTTTCTTTTTAAGCGTCATAAAAAAACAAGTTACAGATCTATCAGAAAAGTAATGTGACTGGACGTACCTGCAATTTGCAAGATAATTTGAACCAAGTGTATTTAGTAATAAAGTTGTTTTTACAATATTTTCGTTATAATGTATGACTTTTCTTATTAAAATTATTTCATTGGATAATTTCGGGCAAACCTGCGCGTCAGATGTTAACCGATTCCTATTACTTTTCTGATACATCTGTATGTTCTTTTATCTCATTTGCTTTACAAATGTTAAAATTTTACATTTGTTTGAATTTACGAGTTTCAAGTATAAAACGAGTGGTTTAAATTCAAATAGTATTTGCATATTTTCTCATGACCTTGGAGTAAGTCTATGGTTACTATGGTAATAATAATATTAATCCTGCTTCACGTATAAATCTGAAACGCTCTGTTTGTCTTTTATGACATATAATTAAAAAACCACTGAAGAGATTTACTGCAAAGTTCGTATGAAGGTTTTGTTAATTTCGGCACTTTAAATATGAAAGTAACTTTATGTTAAGCTTTGTTCTTATAAAAATAAGATTTAATTTTACCATAGTCTACACATTATTCCTATATCTAAATAATCACTTATAACACCATATCAGCCTATTATACGCCACCGTAGGTGCTTAGGCCTCCTCTCGGGGTGAGGACGCTTGGAGCGTAATCTACCCCGCTGCTCCAGTGCGAGTTGGTGAGCGACTGTCATCTGCTAGTGGCAACCGGGACCGACGGCTTAATGTGCTCTCTGAGGCACGGAATCAGTGATAGTTTAGTCAGAAAAAACTGATGGTACATGTAGGTATATGGGATTCGCACTAAGACCTTCTAAACAAGGAGCGGGATCGCCACCACTCGGTTATTACGACTAATTACTAACATAAATGAAACGATTTTCACATTTGTGGAACACTTCTACTTCACAATGTCAATTCAACACATAAACTGGCTTATACGTGGTCTGTGGCGTATATTTTTTGCTCACATTTTTGTGGTCACCACGCGGTATCTCTATATGTATGTACATGGAATAAGTGTAATGGTTATACGTTTCACCAAGCTTTAGGTTGACCATGTCTCCGTTAGGGTTGTCCATGTTTTAGTTACCTATCTTGTACGGATTGCATTAGACAGGACTACAAGACATAACCACAGAGCATTCGAGTGTGTTATAGCTGGTATGTAGGCCGATACGCTGTCTTCTTCAAGTGTGCAGTATGTTGTATACCTACTTAAGACAGTCAATACCTAAACTCTAATATGCGACATTAAATCATACCATAGATATACAGAATGGGATGAATTACTTACCCACTTTCTAAAATGAGACAAACGTAAGACAAAACAATTTTCGTATGTACAATATTTTTACTTATTTTCGTTGTCCGATTAATTATTTTTGGGACGAGCGTCTCCAAATGAGGTCGTCAAATTGCATCTCTAACCTATTCCATTCTCAGTAAGCATAACGCTATACACGGGATTCGGTCATCAAGTATATATTTTATTGTCAGGCCCCTACGACCCTGTAGTCCTGTTCCGACCGGTAATATAAAGTTCATGGAGCGAATCGGCCGCCCTTCCGGCACAAATGTTGAAAGAAACGAAATTCTAATTTTACTGTTTGAGGTTGATTCTTTACCCTGAAAAGCTTATGCTATATAAATGACACATATTTTCAGACCTCCTGAAAAAATTATTCAACATCCTGATGTTTAAGAGGATTCTGTACTTTCGAATTTCCATATAAACGGCGTTGACTGTTGCACCCCTTTGAATTTTAACATATTGCTCCAAAAGAAATATATGATATTTGACGACCGCTTGGCCTAATGGGTAGCTGCCATGCCTACGAAGCTGGGGGTCCCAGGTTTGAATCCCAGGTCGGGTCAGTATTTATGTGATGAGTATTGATACTGATACCGCGTCTTGGTTATTATATGTATGTGTTGTCTTTGCTTGGTACCCAAAACACAAGCTAATGCTTAGTTTGGGGCCATGACGTTGTTGTGATGTATACGTTAAACTTATTATTCTGACCAGCAAAATTTATAAAAAATGGAATTAAAATAAAAACGGCTTTAGTCAGTTTTGCTGATCTAAATATCAAATATTTTTTTTCGCAGCAATAGGTTAAAGTTTAATGGGGTGCAACCGCTAACGTTGTTTGCTTGGAAATTCGCAGGTACACAATTTTATTCTCTTAAAAATATTTTTTAATACTTTTAGTAATAATTAGATTATTTAAAAAATATTGTATGCAAATGTATAACTCCAGGCAGACAAAACGCTTTATATTAAACTTAAACTCTAGTGAAACAAATTCAAGTTGTAAAACGATAACCTCGTATTAAAGACAGAAAAAAAAAGTGTATAAAAAGGGTCAGATTGAAGGTGACTTCAATTAAATTTGTTGTTTTCTTTGAAATCTGATTTAAAATATATTTTTTGTGTTTTTTAACACATTTCATTTTTCACAGCTTAAATTCACTTTCTAAATGTTAAACTTCGAAACAAACCCTTTTCTCTAAAGAAAGCAATAAAATTTCTAATATTAAGAGACAATGTTTCTCACGCTACATACACACACAGACATATTACGATAAATCGTCCTTATTAATAAAATTAATTAACAGCTTTTGTTCGAGTCTTCACCTGTGTGGTATTCAAGCTTTATTTTTGACTGTCTCTGTGTGAACTTCTTATTGAATAAAAAAAATTTGCTTTGATTTTAACGATTTTTTAATAAAAGCTACTACTAATACCTAGTTAAGTATTAAGTAAAGCTAGTAATGCATACCGTAATTTGATATCGGTCAGTAAAATCACCCATATTCATAATTATTTAAATTGTTTTGTTAAATTAATAAAAAAAAACAGGACTCTTATGATCAGTTCACAGCTTCTATCTATGCTATTTATTGTATACAATTTTTTTTGTAGTTGGGGGGTGTGTGTGTGCGCGTGACAATTTAACTTAAATATATTTGCCGGATTTTAGTAAAAAAATTTTTAATATTTTTTGAAAATCTGCAAATTAAAATAATTTGTGTTTTCAGTTGTACCTACGAACTTCAACCTACTGATTTCTGGACAGTTTTAAAATGAAAAACATGAGCCCCTGCAATAGATATTAGCCAGGAGTGTAGATAGTAGCTGTTGTTGAGGAAACTCACACGGCAGTGTGTATCATTTGCAGTGCAATAAAAATCATTTATTTATCAATACAAATTAGCTCACAGCCATAACAGTGCTCGCAAAAATGCAACAGCCTAGCAAACAACTAGAAAAAGAAACAAAATTACAATCGAAACAGAAAATAATGCGAAAAGAGAATACACATATATGCACTTATTTTAATTTCTATTGCTGCTTCAACTACACATTAAATAAGCAATGAAAATATTATTTATAATAGTAACAATTGCTTTACCAGAAAATTAACATATTATATTACCACCTCTGTGAATTTCGGAATAGAGTATTTAAAAACATCGCCCGTCGAGAGTTTGCTTTCCTGACCTATGAGATTTATAGCTATAACACCATGTTTGTTGTGTGTTGACATAATAATATAATTTTTATTTTGATTTTATGTCATTCGTCCATGTAAACGATAGTAATATTTGAAAATGGAAATCGTCGGACGGTACAAATTGACCTCATCCATCCGATTACTACGCCGATTACGACCTGTCAGGAACGCAAACTCTCGACGGGCGATGTATATAATTACCTATAAAAGTAAGTAATAATAGTAACAATTGTGTTACAGTAGTAATATATTGCTCCTTCTGTGAATTTCGGCAGAGAACAGATAAAAACATCTACGCGTTACATGTAAGAGGCGTACTTGTCTCTCGGCACCGGCGCGAATTCGTAATAGAGCGAGAGCCCGCGAATGCCAGATCTTCTTTGTTTTATAAAAGCTGAAACTTTCTCAGCTTTCCTGAAATTCAACTTTATTTTATTACATAAGTACAGTTACAAATTATTGAAGTTTAAGTGTATCTGGCAAGTGATTGCCACGATAGTAAGTGTTTGGCATGGGTGACGTGATTTCTAATATTATCCTGAAGAAAATATAAGAAAATTACGCTTTATTATTTTATTCACCTTGGCTACCTGTTACCAGCCAAAGCCACGATGGCCCAAATTTTATGGTAGCTGATTGCTCTGAGAAACTTTCAGCTTTTATAGAATATGGAAGGCTGGCAACGTTGACTGACCGTGATTGGCCGAGTGGTTACAGACCCTAACTGCGGAGCCAAGGGTCGCGGACTCGATTCCCGCCCGGGACAAATATTTGTGTGCATGAACATGTATATTTGTTTAGTGACTGGGTGTAAAATATCTATATATTATGTATATATTATAAAGTATATTTATGTATATATATCAGTTGCCAAGTACCCATAATACTATTTAAGTATGTATATCAGTTGTCTAGTACTCATAACACAAGCTTTGCATAGTTTGACACTAGATGGCGCTGTGTGGGATGTCCTAGGTACTATCATTATTATATTCACGGGCTCTTAGGCTATAAAGACTAGTACGCGCTACCGACACATCGAAGAGCGTTTTATCGCCTTCAACACCTAGCCTAAACTGATGAGTCCAAAGACTTTATATTGCCAGAATATTCAGTTCACCACTCAGAAATTTGAAAAACATAATGGATGATTTGACGTGTGTTTGTAACTCACTAAGCTCATTATATCCAACTATCCCTTTAACAAAGATATTTGGCAATGTACGCGGAAAAAGTGGATACACGACATACTGTTTTAAATACGTGCAAGTAGATAATAAATTTATTTTTATTTTATTAACATTATAATCACTTTCATGTATTAAAATATAAATTTTATTTTCCAATTATCTGTCAGTCAGCGCCAGCGGAATTTTTATACAGTAAAGTAAATCTAAGGTATTCTATCCACTATTAAATTTTTATATAAACACTCATTTATTGCAGCTGTGCCCTGAAATGGCTTGGTAATTTATATAAATATATTTTTAATAATATATCGTAACGAAACTTTTTTGTTTATCTTTGTATTATTTTCAAATGTTTATATTTCAAAAACGAAATAGCTAATTTTGATGAAACTTGCATTCAGTGCTCGCATTTGTGATTCATCTCAATGTTATTTTTAGAATCAAAACAGTTATAAGAAAATTATACCACTCGGGCGAACTCACGGGCGAAAGCTAATTATCTCATAATTTAATTTATAATGCCATCAGCATCATTTTTCTTAAAAGACTAAACAACTCAAAAAAATATTTTAATAGGAGAATATCGAAAAAGTTTCCCTGGTTGTGAATATTAATAAAATGATAAACGAAATTACTAAATGTAACTTTTAGGAGTATTTGTAAAACTATTCATATATTAATATTTAAATAAAATAATTAATTATATTTACCCAAATTTAACCGAAAAAAAACTGTTGTTTTTCACCAGCAGAGTAAAATTACGTAAAAGCTTGAAGCGTCTCTTCCGGTGCCTCTCGCATAAACATTGAATGAATGCCAGAGCCCATTTCGATAGTGTACCCTAATTCGATCCGATATGCAATTGACCTATTTTTTCCCTGACAAAAAGAAAATGAAGCAATATAATAAAACACAGAACACAATACTATCGGACGCACAACCCAACTCTTATTAGTAAATAAGTAGATAGAGCCTTCAAGTTAAAATAACTCTGTGTAACTTTGACCCTTTCGCCAATTTCGTTTTCTTTTGTTATGGAATAAATAAGAAAATGAGAGGGCCGAAAATGTATTGAGTTTTCGTCGTGACTGTAAATACACATCAATTCAAGACCGTTTTTTTTTTATGTTTACACTTACCAACGAATTTTTAGGGTTGCGTACCCAAAGGTACTCGTACGGACGGCTATAGCATAAAGCATTATTTAAAACGCGTTATTTAACCCCAACGGATTTAGCATATTATATTGGTTGACTCTTGGTGCTATTAAATAGCACGACGCGATCCCGCAGTACCGCCTTACCGATAGAGCGATGCGATCAGCACAATGAAACACGTCCTACAACGAACGAGATTGCGCGCTGACTGATTAGCGAATTTAGCAATTTAGCATTAGCATGGTATTAGCGCAGCTGTCGGTGAACAGCATGTGACCGCCGCCCAACGCAACGAACGATTCTCGTGTTATGCTAAAGCATAGCATATTAATAAACATGCTAAAATAATATAGTTTATAGTCTGAAGCATGTTTTTAAAATATAGCAGCTTTATACACCACTGGTCTGAACCGTAATAGATCGTCTCTTGAAATTTTCACTAAGTGCGTATAACTAATAATTAAAATAAAGTTAAAAATCAAAGAGGGTATCTATGCAAGAAAAATGTTTCTTCTATATTTTTCGTAATTGGTCGTTATGAGATCATTGCTTACACTGAAATTTTCATGAAATACGAGTATGTACTATTATGGCTGCCATGACAACATATAATAAAAATAAAATAAAGCTGTGAATGAAAGGGAAATAGACTAGACATGTTCATGCACACAAATATTTGTTCCAGGCGGGAATCGAACCCGCCACCCTCGGCTCTGCAGTTAGGGTCTATAACCGCTCAGCCAAACGGACAGCATAACTGTTTGTTTACTTTTCGTAATTAGCAGCGAATGTATCTTCAAAACGATAGATCAAAAAAAAACTTGAAAATATTGATTCCAATAAATGTATATACTTATTTTAAGCTTAAGGTCTTTCGTCCATGAAAAATAAGTTCTAAAATATATCGGTTATTATAATATAGGTTATTGTATTTATGGATTATTTACATTTTAAATCTCCTAAGCTATAGATATGAGTGGCGCATGTAGTTACTGTTTGTTTTAGCAAATACACTGTCCGTGTAAATATTTTCATAAAAAATAAACTGTTCAGTTTCGTGCGACGTAAATATATACAGCGTATATATGTATACTATTCACATTTGCGAAGTCATTAGGTAGCCTTGAAAATACAGGCAGATAATAACATGCTAGTGTCTAATTTTGAGAGAGTGATTTTTTTTCGAGTTTTTGAAAATATTTTATAAGTTTAAATAAATTTATGTCTTACGTGGTTGCAGGTTGTCTAAACTAGTCCATTGAAGAAATCTGGGTTTCTTTGTTTTAGAAATATTTTTATGTGATACATTACCATACCATACCATACCATCAGCCCATTAATGCCTCATCGCAGGGGCTTAGGCCTCCCTTTGGGATGAGGAGCTTGAAGCTTAATCCACCACGATATTCCAGTGCGGGTTGGTGGATTGTAACGACTGTCATCTATTTGTGGCAACCGAGACCGACGGCTTAACGTGCTCTCTGTTGGCATAGAGTCAGTGATAGTTATGTACATAAGTTAGAAAAAACTTTTTAGTACATGCCCTGGGTTTCGAACCACGACTTTCTAAATAAGAAGTGAGCTCGCTACCACTCGGCTATCACGACATGTGATACATTATTTTTTTAAACAAGAAATAACTCTACATGCAAACTATGAGCCGGCAGTACATGAGAGCACTCATTAAACAAATTAGTCAATCATCATCATTTCATCACCAGGTTTTCACGTGTAAAGTCATGTACACTTACAACTAGTTTCAGCTCTTCCTCAACATTGAGTCAAGAAGTTTGGTTTACGCTATTCTTTTGCGAGTTGCGGGCTGTTTATCTCGACCGTCACAGAAGTGCCTATTGCAGAGAACCGTGTGCTATTCACTTAATTTAAAATAAAATACTTGTGGTGGGAATCGAACCCACGATCTTTTTATATCAAAGACGCGTCGTATACAGTAACTCGCCCATCACAACGGTAGTCGCTCCTCTCTATTGGGGTACCTATTAATTTTCCATTGCATTTCTGTTTGTCGTTCGATGACTCTGAAATTGCTTTGTTAACTTTCGATACAAATCCATCTTGTGGGCCCAACTTCAATTAAATTTTCACGGCAGTATGCGAAAAGGTATTTGAGTTGAAAAAAAATAATAAAAGCACATTGATTAAAATTTGAATTTGCATATTCACTCAAAAACTATTCAAAATAAATTGTTAATAGATATCTAGTAAACTATGAAGTCCTAGTGAACTTTTCGTGCCTTACTTATGTAGCTAGATTTATAATGAAGTATAAAAAAGTGCTATAAGTCAATCGGTCAATCGACAGATGAACCAACTCTTATTCCTTTACAGTCAAGCTTTAACAATTTACCTCTACCTATTACTATTTACTAGGTGTAAAAAAAAATTATTAATTTTAATGAAATGGGCTAAGTTTTTGGTAGTCAACTGAATTTAATTCTATTACAGACAGGTAAACATTTATTTACTCTGTTATTTTTCAAATTTACAAATTATATGCTTTTGGTCGTGCATGCATGTGTCGTGATAGCCCAGAGCGAACCTGTCTCAAATTTATAAGGCCATGGTTCGAATCCGGGCGTGTACCAATGAGTTTTTCTGACTTAAGAACATTAACTATCACTGACTCCGTGCCTCGGAGAGCACGTTAAGCAGTCGGTCCCGGACGCGGTCAATAGATGGCGGTCGTTACAATCGCCAACCCGTAGTGGAGTAGCGTGGTGGATTTAAGCTCCAAACCCCCTCTTCACCCTGGGGGAAGTCTAAGCCCCTGCAGTGGGGTAAAATGGGCTGATGATGATGCTTTTGGAATTTCCACGAAACCTCAAAGCAATGATTTGCTTTGATTTAACTAAATTATTGATTTACCTAATTATATCATAATTTTGATAATTTAAAATTAATAATAAAATTAATAATTTAAAATTGATAATTTAAAACAGAAATCATTCATCTTATATTTTTGATTTACCTAATTATATCATAATTTTGATAATTTAAAATTATGATATAATTAGGTAAATCAAAAATATAAGATGAATGATTTCTGTTTATGTTACTGATTTCTTATTTTTCAAAACTACATTGAAAAATCGTTTAAAAATACAGTTTTTTGAAATCGGATATTGCATTAAGTTTAACATCACAAGGAACAAAAAAATCCTAGTTTATTCCTGATTCGTTGTAAATTACAATTGCAAATTGTCGTGATAACCGAGTGATGATGAGCCCGCGTCTTGTTGAGTAGGTTGTGGTTCAAATCCCAGAAACCGGCATGTATGTAGCAATGAGTTTCATTCTAACCTAGGTATCGGTCATATAATATCGGTCATAAAGCCATCGGTCGCGGTTGCCATCATCAGATGATACTCTACAAATCCACACACACGCACTAGAGCAGTGTGGTGGATTAAGCTCCAAACACCCTCATCCCGATAGGAGGCCTAAACCCCTGCAGTGAGCTTTAAAGGGCTTATATGGTATTCCTAATTGGTCTGTGAGAGTCTAGGTCTTATTGTTAACTGATGAGTCATCAGTTCATAAACTGTACTTCTTTCTTCCAGTTGTGAGGTAAAAGTTTAGAATTAATATTTGATTATAACTCGTGACTCGTTCCGATACGAGAATAGTTGATCAGTTTCCCTTGGAATATAAAAAAAAACTCGATCGAGTGGTCGTTTGCAGTTTTATCGTCGTAACAGGTGTTAGATGAGAACTTTACCTTGTACAATAAATACTAGCTTTATTTAGTCGACAGGGCAATATATTTTTGCTCTAAAAAATATTTATTTCATCGTATAGTGCAACTTCAAAAACAAATCTTGAAGTTGTGGACAATATCTAAAAATTGATTAGTTCGCTTGGTAACAGTAGTTCCATTGCTTAGTTCTAAGATGAAACTGGTGGGATTTTTATCTCTCAGTAGTTTCGTAGAACTGATATATTTTTTTAAAACAATAAATCTAGTGTCATTAGTTCTATTACAAGAATAAAAGTTATAGTTCAACAATAATTATAATATCTGGGACATCCCACACAGCGCCACCTAGTCCCAAAGTAAGTAAGTAATAGTACTTGCTTATGTATTATGGGGTACCAGACAACTGATATACATAATTAATTATTTTTTTTAATAACATATACATATATAGATACTTTTATACCCAAACATGGAACAAATATATATGTTCATGTACACAAATTTCTGTCCTGGGCGGGAATCAAAACCGCGACCCTCGGCTACGCAGTTAGGGTCACTAACCACTTGGCCAACCGGTCAGTCGGTTTGAATGACAATGTTTACTTATCTGCCATTTTATGTGAAAAATTTAAATAGGTATGATAATGTTATTTCTGGTTGGAAAAGCTTTTCACACATCTATGAGCAAAATAGTTATCTAAAATTGTCATAATAAATTCACAAATGAAAATTGTCACAGAAGTTAAAGTAAACTTTATTATCATTCAACTGTTCTTTTATTCTTGTAATGGAATTAATGAGACTAAAGTTATTATGTAAAAAAATTATTTCAATTCTATGAAACTACTGGCAGATGAAAATCCCACTATTTCCATCATAGAACTAAGCAATGGAACTACTGGGATAAGTCGGATTACAATATTGTATTAAAATTCTGCACAGTATGCCTTCTCAATCTATTGTATCTAATGTTATACTACCTTATATAAAAAAGACGGCTGTTGGAGGGAAAGTACGCTTTATATTGATACTGAATGGAAATATTATACCTTTATTGTGAAATTAAACATTGGAAATATGAAAAAATAATACCCTGTACTTTTATAGCACCAATTATAAGGATCAATTTCTTTTGAATAACGTAGTATCATACGTAAACGAAGAGCAAGAAAAAAAAACAACACTAATTTTAAAATTTTATTTATCCTGTTTACAAACTAAAATAAATAGTTTACTTATTTAATTTATGAATTGCTTTAAAAGAGACGCATTTTCATGTACGCACAAATTATTTATTCTTCGATGGAATTCATTTCGTGTCGCTTTTTGTATCGAATTAAGTTGAATAATTAAAATAATATTAATTTACATGACGCCACAAAAAAATAATCCTTTGTAGATTCGGAGATCTTGCAGGCCATATAATGGGCCCACTGATACCTATCCACTAGCATTTGCCCACGGCTCCAACCATGTGTGTACAAAATACAAAAAAAAACCTATAATTATTCCTTCTCGTTGTCGTTCCTGCAGTCCCAGCATACCTTAAGTGACAATTTTTTTTAAACTAAATATTAAAAGTATATTAGGAAATAAGAATTGGTTTTTTCGTTTTGTAATTTTATATAGGTACTCGGTTCATATTTAAATGTGTAATAACAAATGTGTAAAATATATTTTATTATTCTTATAGGTAATTAAAAAAACAATTTTTTTTTTTCTAATCATCATCATCATCATCAGCCCGTGTCTCTCCAATGCAGAATATAGGCCTTTCCCAAGGCTCGCTACCACATACGGTCCTCCGTCTTTCGCATCCAACTATCCCCGGTATGGTGCTTCAGGTCATCTGTCCACCTCGCCGGGGAGCGTCTAACGCTTCGCTTTCCGGTACGTGGCCTCCACTCTAGAACTCGTCTACCCCATCGGTTATCAGTTCTACAGCTCTACGGCAGTGACCGGCCAATTGCCACTTCAGCTTGCAGATCGCTTCGACTATGTCGGCAACTTTAGTTCTTTGACGGATTTCAGTGTTTCTGATTTTATCCATCAAAGAAATACCGAGCATAGCCCGCTCCATAGCACGCTGAGCGACTTTAAATTTGTGGATCAGTCCTGCCGTGAGAGTCCACGTTTCGGCACCGTACGTCATTGTAGGTGGGTTGTTTCTAATGCTCTGCTCCAAAAATTATCATCATAATGACGCTTATATATTGAACCATAATTTCATCAACTTAAAAATACAAAATTTCACAGTAACGGGTGCAGTGATTCTTGAGTTATGGACATACAAATCAAATAGCCAATAGAAAATTAAAAATTCTATTTTGGGTTCAGAGATATCTGAGTAGCTGATCCCAACATTTTATCGTAAATATCTTTCATGTACAGACACCACTTGGTTTACAGTGTTTCAATACTATCGACATAACAACAATAATTCCAATGAGTATCATAAATGTAGCATAGTACATACATACGCGATCTATCCTTTCAGCAATAAAAAGGTTCCGAAATGTCGTGTTACACTAAAATTGCTACACGCATAGATACGAAACTGTCAAACGCACCCTTTTTGAAGTGAAAGGTTTTCGCATATCGCATATGTGTAAATCTGTTATTGTTGAAACAAACATAAAAAACCGGTCAAGTGCGAGTTGGAGTCGCATTCTGAGGGTTGTACACAGTTATAAAATTACGAGTGTCAAAATGTGCGGTATAAAGGGACGTATTGCGTAGAAACTGAATTTTTAAACGGCTTTATGGGCCCGTGGACTTTGGAATTTGATGTTATTTTCAACTTAATTCTTCCATGCGTTCCTCTGAAAAAGGGTATTTATTTTAGAAGTATTATTATAATGTGAGTCAAATTTTTTGTGAGACCTGTGATTTTTGCATATTTCATTATTCTAGACCAATGAGACGTAAAGTTTTGATTTACTTACCATACCATTAGCCTATTAATGCCCCACTTCAGAGACTTAGGCCTTCCCTCAGGAGCCCTACAGGAGGTTTATTCTACTACACTGCTCTAGTGCAGGTTGGTAGATTTTAACGACTGCTATCTATTGGTGGCAACCGAGACCGACGCGATAACGGCTTAACGTGTCTTCGAGGCAGAGTCAGTGGTAGTTATGTACAAATAAGTTGGAATATGCCCTAGGGCTCGTACCACGACCTTTTAAACAAGAAGCGGGCTCGCTACTACTCGGCTGTCACGACACGACTAATTATTAATAGTTTAATTTTCTTTATTAATTGAATTTTCTCGGAAATTGTCTGATATATGTACATGTGCATATCATACGTATAGTTATTATGCGGATCCTTCTATGTGCAAGTTCGACTTACACTTAGTTTTAACCTATGAAAATACATTTCTAACTTCTGTTTTGTTAAACAAATCTGTGATAAAACAGCAACATATAAAACGAGAACTTTTAAAATGTACATTTTTATTTGCTGTTTCTATTGTAAGCCCCTTGTTTGTTCGTATCAAAATTTCCATTTGTGGTTTATTTGGTTTCGAATCGCTATTTGTTTTAGAATTGGGTTTATTTGAAACAAAATGTGAATTCGCTAAAGCATCACGAAATTGATTTACTGACTAGCACTCTTCCGAAGGCTTTAACCTCAGACACATTAATGGTAAAGTTTCGAACATACTAATCCCAATAAGGTTTTTAAGAGAACTTCTTTTAGTTCCCTTACTATTAAAACAGAGACTTGAAAAGACCATTACTGTATACCTGAAACTGAAATTTTACCAACTTTTAACGAAAAAGCTCGATTATTTCGCAGCTTTTAAAATAGATATGCGTATCGTCGTACCAAATACAGGTGTGAAATACCTAATTAATTTCTTTGAAACTCTTTCAAGATATCAAAATAAAAAAAACACAGTTTTAAAATGTTAAAACCTCCATAGTAGCCGCTGAGACAGAAAAGAAAAATTAAAATAAATTGTTTTGCATAGAGATTGTGTAAATAGCAAAACTTAGGTACCTACTAGTATTATTTTGTCATTGGAAATGACTTTCATTTCTTTGGAGTATAGGAGGTCATTTGGGAGTTTTGTGAGACAGGTAGACTGCACGAATAATTTTCGAGATATCGGGATGAACTTGGTGTCAACAGACGCAACTCGGTGACCTTTACAAGATGGCAAAAAACAATTTCGAGAAAGTTCAAAAACAAAAATATTGGTAAAAAAACAAAAAAAAAATCGCAAATTTTTCCCCTGATTTTCATTTTGGGAGCCCGATATCTCGAGAACTAGGTCCGAATAAAAAAAAATAAAATAAACGGCTCGGGGTAATTAAACGGGAGATCGATTGAGACTAAAATTGTTAGAATCGAACAACCGGAAGTAGTGGTTAAGGGTGCCCTTAGTTGGAAGTCGGATATGCGTCGGTGTTACATTTCGTACTAATTCGGTTTTTTCGATCGAAATGTCGTACAGAATGTTATATTTCAAAGTTTTAATCTTATTCAGATACAGTTGTGTTGTTTTTTTTTTTTTTGAGAAAAATATTATCCAAAATATGTGTGTTTACTTTATTCCGTTAGGTTCATTTCCAATGTCGTAAGAAGTTCGTGCGAAAGCAGGAGATCCGTTGATTTTTTAAATGACAAGCAAACAAATCTTGTATATATGTACCTATCTACAGATTATAAACAGATTTGTTCGTACTACGTTCAATAAAAGTAAATAGAAAAACGATTTTATTCTATTTTATCTCATCTCATCTCCTTTTAACGGGGATTCTGTAACGTATTGATGTGTACCTATTTTATTTTTATCTGAGATCGTATATTTTTTCCCATAAGTAATTCTCTGTGAGAGATTGCGTTTTCGATGTTATTCATTTCGACACGCACAGGTGAGCCCCGCTCGTAAAGATTTTTCTTGTTAAGATGAATCAGATAACGTTCACGCTATATATCCTTATTAATGATGACAACATATAAAACCCTTTCTTTATATATGTATGTAATACGTGCGATATTAACTTGTTATAAATCATGTACTTGTTTGGCTTTCGAGAGAAAAACTAAAAGAAAATTTCGATGCCTTGCGATTAATACGTTGACAAGAAAATTATTAGAGTGATGGCTATGCAATTTGTGCGAAAATGCAGTTGTGTGAATACTTATAAAAATACCATACTATACCATCAGCCATTAATGCCCCACTGCAGGCACTTAGGCCTCCCTTCTTATAGGTTGGTGAATTTTAACGACTGCCATCTATTGGTGGCAACCAGGACCGAGGCTGCTCTCTGAGGTACAGAGATTTATAAAGAAAATAAGCAATAAAGACGAAAACTACAAATAGAAGTGGCAACAGACACATCTGTAACATATATTAGGGATAACATGACTTTGTACGTGCTAATTTTAAATTTAATTAATAATAATAGATGGAACATCCCACACTGCGCCATCTAGTCCCAAAATAACCAAGTATTATGTTTTGTTATGGGTTACTAGACAAGTGATATATAAACTTATATATTCTATATGATATATGAATAGAGATGTTCATGCACACAAATATTTGTCCCAGGCGGAAATCGGACCTGCGACCTTTGTTTCTGCAGTTAGGATATCTAACCGCTCAGCCAATATAATGAAAAGAATTGTAAAAAAAAAAAAACAAAAAGTTTACTAGAACTACGGAGTGACGTGACGGTCGTCGTGGTGATGGTGACACCACATCTATGTAATAATATATGTTAATATATGTTAAGTATATATTATGAAGAATATTTAAGTATGTATATCAGTTGTTTGGCACCCATAATACAAGCTTTGTTAGTTTGTTAATGAGTAAAATACTAAGCCAAATCATTCAACGTTAATGAATGCAAAAGAAAGAAAGTTATACTTACATGGAATTTAACAATCGTGGTTTTCACAAATAACAGTAATTAAAATATTTGTCTGACACCAGTGGGTTTATTCATGTATAAATATGTCTATTAGAATATAGCTCCAGCCTGTTTTTTGTAGACTATCAGGACCCCAATATAGGTTTGCCTTTTGGTTATTTTGATTCTTATCATTGAACACGCATTAATGACAACTGTATCGCTGCCACTGCCACTGCTTTTTTTCAGTATGGATCCCGTTTCCGTTTTCGTGTTTATTACCAATCTCGTATCATAACGTACAATAATTATCTTTATTATCATCATCATCTAGTCATCATCATCAGCCTGTGTCTGTCCGCAGGATAGAGACCTCTCCCGAAGATAGCCACCACACATGGTCCTCCACCTTTCGCATCCAAGTAATCCCGGCATGGTGCTTCAGGTCATCTGTCCACCTGGCCGGGGGCGTCCAATGCTTCGCTTCCCTATACGTGGCTTCCACTCGAGAACTCGTCTATCCCATCGTTCGTCGGTTCTACGGCAAATGTGACCGACCCATTGCCACTCTAATATAGTATTTATGTTTTATCGCTTTATATTTATGTAACTCTGCGGGACATTTTCAGTTACATATTACTAAAGTAAAGCAATTTTTAATAATTCTATAAAGACAGTATATATAAAAAAAAAATTCTCATTATTTATTGTATTTTCAGTACTTGTGAATTTTATTTTTCATTAAGTTAAGAATTAAGGAGAATATCTCACTCTCCCATCTCAAGTTTCTACCCATTACATAGTTATGAGCATACGGAATTTCAATGTACAAATTTTGTATGTAAGAAATAACACTTGAAAATAATGAAGAAAACGTGTCACAAGATAACGACTCAGGAGTGTATTGTAAAATCTAGGGGAAGTGGGAATAATCTCTAATTTTTATTAATATTAACACGGGAACCTGTGTAGTCGCATGGGCAAGCTCTCAGCCATTTATCAAAGGTCTTAGGTTAATTGGATTCACAAAGGTATATTGACTAATAAGTTTTCACTTTATAAAAACTAAAATCAAATTTATATCAGAAGCTCCGTCAACATTACTTCTATAATCGTAGAGGTCAACAGCTTCCAGCCCGTACCTGACCAGTTTGATTGGTTTATGGTCTAAATTCCACGATGATGATGATGATCATTAATGTCTACATATATCCTTCTTGATAAATTTTGCAGAAGTACCGAATAAATAATGTTATTCTTACACAACTGAAAACAATGTACATGAAAAAGTGATGCTATTCTAAGCAGATAATAAATTGTTCACAATTCTCTATTTTTCAGTCTCGATATTTAGTTCCGCTCATTCCCACCACTCAAAAGGAATATATCCGGTATTTATTTAAAATATAAATGTATATTATAATTATAAATGATAATGTAAAAATATAATACGTACTTACAAAAAACTAAATTAATAGAATACTTCTTAAATTTTTAACTCAACTTATCAACATCCAGTAGGTAGATATATTTTGAAATCTTATGTATTTTATAAAGTAACGTAATTGTCAGCAGTGTATGGTACAGTATAAAGTGTTTAATATCAGTCTGAAGTATCGAACAGACGTGAACCAAAACGGCGGGTCTGAAGGCGGCGCGGAAAAATGCGGGCGGTTCTTGCCTTAGAGTCATCAGCTGTTTTGCCTACGTACAGACAACTTGTGCATTTAAAAAAAACTAATGTTTAAGAGGTATGACAGAACAGCTGACAGGGACCACCGGAATGCAACCTTTGAAAAAAAGGCATGTATGAGTTGTCTTTATGTAAAAATCGTGTAAAAAAATATAAAGTAAAACAACAAGCAGTACAAAGGATTTACGTTTTATTTTGTGAGAAAAATAAGCTTCTATCTAAATTATATGTAATAATATATGAACCGAAAATACATACATTAAATACAATATTCGCGTAAGATGTACTGGGGCTACTAGAGA
This sequence comes from Luffia ferchaultella, assembly GCA_949709985.1. Classification (NCBI taxonomy): domain Eukaryota; kingdom Metazoa; phylum Arthropoda; class Insecta; order Lepidoptera; family Psychidae; genus Luffia; species Luffia ferchaultella. Next base: position 21,383,120 of record OX453249.1, read on the forward strand.
AAGGTGATAACAAAATATTACACATTAAACAAATGAGTATAGTGTTACAGAGAACATGAGCAAGTAATTAAGAGGCGTTTTCAGCAGAAGATCAGTTTTTCCATAGTTGGCGCTGTTTCAACGGATATTTCAATTATGATTATGACTAAAGTTAAAACATTTGAATTAAAATAATGCACAGTACGTGAAGTTTTAATTTCTGTTCATGAAAGGGTATTAAGAATAACTTGAATTTTCAACACGTAAGTTTAGTAAAATATTTACTTCATATGCTTTTCTCGGATTTTTGTGTGTAATGTATAAAATGTGTTTTGGGAGTTAGTAAATTTAATTTTTGCTTGAGAAGGACGGGTAAAAATATTAAATAAAAAATACACTGTTCTTCGGAGTGTATTAATCAGAATATAAAATATTCGTACAAAATGCTAAAAAATGGCAATCTGCCGAAATCAGGGCATCGAAATATATCTTATTTCTGTTATTTCATCAAGCCGGAATATCATCAAGCCAAATCACCAATAATAAAGTTCAGTAGTTAGTTAGTCCAGTTTATTTCATCTAATTTCAATTGTTTAAATGTTTGCTCAAACATATTTTTTTAAATCATCTATAAATGACGCGACGAAACAGCTCAGCTGGCAGACCGCGCGCTGCGCTCTTAAGGTATGGACGGAGTGCGATTTTGTAATACGACTCTTAATGAAATCAATTATACAATTTACATAATCTTATTAATATTTTATTAAAATAATAACCTTTTTATTGTTATACAAAAATTACATGAATGTCTACTGTATTTTTCATGTGGGACCAAATTGATCGACTAACATTTAAAAATAAAAATAAGAGACATTGTTTATAAAACCAAAACCTTACTACGATCGAAATGAATTGAAAAGCATGGAACAAGATATCAAATTTGCAAATGAATAACAATTTATTGTAGATGGAGGAAATAAAAATAACACGATCAATAAAATTTAATTAGTTACAAGGCGTCAAACGATGCGTCTTTACATATCGCATGTCATTCAATTCAAAACAATGAATTTTATAGAGGCTTAGTTACACACATCGAAAAAAAACAAGACAATTATGTCAAATTTGGTATTAAAAAAAAAAGATTTTGATGAACACATTAAAAAAATTTATAACATGTAGATAGCTTTCCGCCCGCGGCTCCACTCGCATGGATTACACCGTTGTACCGAGACCTCTTTTTCATAAAAAAAAAGTAGATAGATAGATAGATAGATAGATAGATAGATAGATAGATAGATATATAGATAGATAGATAGATAGATAGAAAAAAAAGAGTAGTAAAAAAAAGATAAAAAGTAGCCTGTGTCACTCTTCAACTTATAAACTATATCTATGGAAAAAATTAAAGCGGTCCCGGTACAACTCCGTAGTTCACGCAAGCGGAGCCATGAGCGGAAAGCTAGTTTGAAAATAAAATATAGCCCGTGTTACTCGCTGATAATCGCTAACTATACGTGAAAGAAATTTTAAATTAAAAAGTTTTTGAGTTTCTCCATAACAAACTAAAAATAAAATTCCTCATTAAAATATTATTATAGATAAAGATATGCAAATGCATTACAATTTGTACAAAATAATGGTTTCGCAAGTGGAAGTAAGCTGTAGCAGTGCACGCTCGATACCAGACGACACGAATGAGGCGGTACAGAATAGATTCGGGGGCGGGTTTAGTATTAAAATAAAGATTTGCGTACTCGTAAAAAGTTGTAAATAAAATAAAAAAGTAAAAAACCAAAAGAACTGAAAAACATGAAACAAGATATTCTCGTCATAATACAAAGTCTGAAATTCGTCTCTCGATATAAAGGAATGATTGTTGCAAACAAATAACTCGTCGTCATGCTAATACAAAATTTTCTGAATTACAATTTAAATAGGCATGACAATATTCGGAGTATAAACGTGGTTGTATGCCCATATCTACCAATATAAATAAGTTATATAAAATGGTTTTTGATAAGTCAAGCGCATGTCAATGAACTTTTTTTAAATAAATGATATTTCATTCATTCATTATAACAATTTTCATCAAAAGCGATATTAAGTTTGTATGGAAATGAAAGAATAAATCACATTGTAGTCCAGATGACATAACAAAGAAACGTTTTTATGTAATATTTCCCTCTATTATTTTGCAACAATCGCCAACGAAACAGACCTTCATCAATCACAAGGTTCGATTAATGAAAACTCGCGAATTCATTGCTTACGCTCATCCATCACGATTTAGGTAACATTTCCCAAGTTTTCGAATATATGAATATGACTCTAATGGATAAAATAAATCATAAACGAACGGTC